>DWAN01003129.1:0-13906 GCA_018230445.1 Heliconius hewitsoni | reverse complement strand
ACTAGGTTCCCTCTGCCTACCCTGCTGTGTGCGGGATACAGCGTGAAGCTGACAAGGTAATACACGGCGTTGGGTTCCGCCACTAAGTACCGAAAGTATCAAGAATTGGGTGCAATATGGAGAACGGAACAATCTTAAAGGTGAACGGACCGTCTTAACACAAGCATCTCTACCCAGCTGTGCTTGAAGCTGGTTTTATTTATAATATATTTCGAATTCAAAGTTCAAAAACTCCAAACCACTATCACCAATTCCCAAGAGTTACTATTCCATCAACGAATAATGCAGTGAAATAAACACAAAATGTGTTATACAAATATCCCAGTTCCCGTATTGCTACGGTCCAAAAGTCAAACGCTATATCGTAAGCCACTTTCAATATACTGTATATCATAGATTGCATACCAATATTTTGAGGGTTGTACCACGTCCCGAAGGTATAAACCTCGTTACAGATAACTATGTCTAGAGATCCGGTCGTCACTAAAATTTAATCTTCATTTATGAGTGTGTTTTCGCTGCCGTTGATTTTGATATACTCTTTATGTTAGAAACTGTCGTAAATCTTTAATTAAATTTTTATGATATTTATTTTTAAAGATTTTTTTGAATGTTTTTGATATTGTAAGATATTGTTCTATATATTCAGAATGAATATACTAATATTGAGGCCGTCGTAGCGCAGTAGTCCTAGCTTGACTGTAATTGTGGTTGTGGATTAGATTCCTATTCGGAGAATTAAAGATTTGATATTTTTTTTAATTTCCCTCTCTGGTATCGTGGCAAAACGTGCCGTTGAGTTCCAATGCACGCAATGCCTTGTGAATTCGGCAGAAAGTGGTGAACGGAAATATTTTAATGGAAACGTAGCATCATAATACTAGGTTCCCTCTGCCTAAGCTTCTATATGTGGGATATAGTGGTAAGCTAAAAAAATGTTTATAGAGAGGCTATATGTGAGGCTATATATGTTTTTTATATGACTAACGAAAATTGTAATCCTGACGTTATTAAAAAAATGAATGAAAATTAAACTAAGGTAAGCAATACCATTATAAAATTTAAATACCATTTCCTAATATTTTACCATTTTTACTGATCTTGCATTCCATCCTTTCTTCATATCTTTCAAATACCAAAACCTTTGTTTTACTCTAAAAAGATATGTATACTAAAAAAAAAATATTTATGAAAACAAAAATCCAGACTGCATAAAACTAAAAAGAAAACAAACAAGACCAACAGCTTATTAGGATTAACAGTCGGGACCCCTTTAAATTATGAGGGGTTCCTGGTAAAGATTTTATTGATTGAAGAATTACTTATAGGTCCCGACTGTTAATGTTAATAAACTATTAGGCTTGTTTATTTTCTTTTTAGTGTTATGCAGTCGGGATTTTTGTTTTACAAATATTTTTTTAATTTTTCACTTTTTTGTTAGAATTCATTGTCGTAATGATAATCATGATATATATACCTTTTTTAAAATCCTCGTATTGGCTCTTGAAATTGATACTCATATTATGGTATTCGAAACTATTTTTTTTTATTACTCCAATGGCGTCCCACAGCTCCGATGATTACTTTTTTTAACGTCACCTATCTAAAAGCACTTGGAACGAATCTAACGATACCTCAATTATGTAAATACGTTCAGCGGTTCTGGATATATGAGGTAATAAAGAATATTACACACATACAGACATACATCCATACAAGATACGCGCGAAAAACATAACTTAACTAACGTAATAGACCTTAACAGTCGGGAAAAAAGAGATCACATCAAGAACACCAAAAGTAATTAATCACAATTAAATTACATACGGTATACGAGGTTAAATATATACATGTATATTCCACAATATATAACGACCCTTTGCCAGTATAAGGGTAACCGCCAAACACACGGGCTATTGAATCCTACCGGGTAATTTAGGTAATACTCAATATTATCGTGAACACATGAAGAAAATTCTATTTTCTGGTACATTAGACGGGACAATCTCGACCTCCATTCTACTTTATGAGTGTGTTTTTACAAGTGTTGGATAAACGGAAACTATTCGATGTTCAACACATTATGAGACTAAGCTGAGCATATTTTAGATTAACTTAACTTACTTTCACGCTATATCCCTAGCAGGGTAGTCATTTTTGCCTCGTTCAATTCACCATGACATGCTCGCTAGTACCTGCCATTCTGTGTATCTCTTTTTGCGGATTCGATCAACTAAGCTGATTCCACATATCCTTAAAAGATATCGCATCTCCACGGCATTCATCTTTATTTCATTTTTCTACTGTTATAATCTTTATTTCATTCTTCTACTGCCTACTCTTCTATTTGCGAGATAGGTATAACGTAAAAAATATGAAATTTAATGTTACGTAAAAAATATAAGTAAATTTTATATGTGAAACAGCAGAAACCTAATCGGAATTAATAAGTGCAGCATACAGCAGATTTATTGTTAGACCAGTCAATTGGTTCAGAAGTACTCAACTGGATGAGTACTTGAAAAATCGTAAAAAATATTGTTTGACAGGATAAATTCTAACAGTATTACGTAGTTTTCGCTTCGCCGCAATGTACTTTACATATAATATATAATTTTTAGTTTCACGCTTTATTCTACACATAGCAGTCTAGGCAGAGAAAATCTGCGAACCTAAAGAACTCCCTGGATTCTTTCTTTTCCTATTTTTCCTAATTATGAAAGAAATGCATATTAATCGTGGAACTTAACGCCACGCTTTGCCTCGTTGCCAGAGAGAGGAACCCAAAATCTTCTGCGTTTACAGTCGCACGTGATCATGTTATATGAACTCTTGAAATGCCTAATTTATCATATTTTTGGTGTGTTTTAATTTTGTCAATCATTATTTGTGCTTAGTCTATAAAATATAAATATAGATTTAAATATTTATCTTCCAAAGATTGCAATTCGAGAGTATTGATTGTATAAAATCAAAAATGAATTCAGCTTTCCGTGACACCAGAGCGAAAATATGGAAATATAAATTTAAGTAAATATTTCTTCTCCTAGAGTTGGGATCGAACCCACAACCAGTCGGTTTTACAGTCATACTTCGTGCTACTGCGGTACGACTGGCCGCGGGACTGATTGATTGTATAAAATAAAGATATTCATATAGATCTAGAAAATGAAATAAAAATTTAACTCAACACCACGTTTTGGGTTCGTTACCAGAGCCAGGATATACGATTATAAAATATTTCATTCCCCCGATTGGGACTCGAACCGACAGTTTCACGTTTACAATCGCAAGCTCGTGCCCCTGTGCCACGGCTGTTTTTATTTCTTTATTATATTTTTTCTTAGGATTTCAATATTTTCTGATTTAGAAAACATGAATCGAGATTGAAATTGCGTACACGTTGAAAATAGGGTCATCATTCCTTATTGCTGTACCCATTGTTTAGTTTCATTGCCAGCGAGAAAAAGTTCTTTATAAGACTACTTTGCTTTTGTTTAATATATCTACGTGAGCAATTGCTTTACATATTCTATGTTCAAAATAACAATAAATTATATTTTATATAATTATATTAAATTTTATTTTTAGTAGTTTCATGCTTTTTTTCAAAGGATCCCCTAATGTAACAAGATATGAAAATGATTTGAATATTATCATTTCCCTGAGTGAGCATCAAACCCATAATAAACACGTTTACAGTATTTAAATTCTTTGGGGTTTTATTTTTAGCTTCACGACAGTAAATATCAGGTTGAGGGAAACTGGGAACCTAGTGTTAATAAAACATAAACACTCCGATCTTTCAGTTGAATTCTGAAGGCATTGCGTGTTGAGAAGCGGAACTCAACGCCGCACTTCACTCCCTTACCAGAAAGAGAAGATTAAAAATATATTATATAAAATTTCACTCTCCCGAGTGGGAATCGACCCCACAACTGTTCAGTTTATAGTCGCACATGTTGACGGTCTCATCTAATTATTATATATGATATTTATAAATTAAAGTCATCAACTCTGATAATTAAAATACAGTTTTGTTAATTCAATTCATTTGGCAAGTCTCCAGAACAGTACGCGAGGCAACTTCGATATCGATGACAATAGTATTATAAAATAATTAAATCGACTGATTGACAAAAGCCACCTCAGTCGTCAGATTTTTTAATGTGAATAATGATGCTTTGCTGCTGAAGAGATTTAACCCAAATAATATAATAATTATAATAAATTTTGAGAAAGTAAGAAATAAAATGAAATGGTTTAAAAAAATTCATGGAGCAGTGATTGTATACGCGACAAATTTAGGCTCGATTCTCAACCGAATGAATTAATTATTTTTCTTTTCTTTCTCTGGCAACAAGCGTGGCATTCAGTTCCGTCACTGAACATACAATGTCTCGATTTTTTTTGTTTGAATATAAGAAAAAACTAATTTAAAAAACATTTATAAGTAAGTGTCGAACTATCAATTTCTTAATTTACAACTTACAAAGCATTCAAAAGACCATCATCAATGAACTGGCAGGTATCAAACTTAAAATAGTTCCTTTACAAAGTATCTTAGCAATTTAAGTTTTGAAAACTAGCCACGACTTGGCGTTATAAAGGCTGGTTAAACTGAACCTCAAGAGAGAGACGAGACAAGAGACGGTGTAAGTAATAAGTTGGTAACCTTTTATACTAAGCTGTAATAATAATTCAATCTACGTATATATTTATGTACACATATATAACATATAATTAATGCTTTCAGTGTAACTTATAGAAATTGACTGGACTTGGAAAATTGAAACTTTGCGAAGGGAGGGAGTGTAGAGGAGCCAGTGCTTGAAATTCTTACCGGAACGGGAATATTTTTTGTTTGAATTACTTTAATTTTCCTTATTTTCCTTCCATAACATAATTTGCCTCAAAACTGAGAACGGAGTGTCTTAACACAAATCTATTATCTCTTTATCTACCGTTCTCCGTCTCCATCTCCATCTCTATCCTACAATCTTCATCCACCATCACCATCTACCTCGAAAAAAAGGCTAAAAACTAAGCAATAAACAACTAAATATACTATTACTGTTCTGCTATAGTAAACTTTCTACTAAAACGCTTATTGTATGTAACTTGCACTGACATTAGGCAACTCACGAACGGCTTTCGTAATTTCTGTAATTTTGGTTGCTAGAAGTCGATTTCGTTTCGCGATGCTCAGCTCAGCTCAGCTAGCTATATTCAGTTAATTAATGCTAATTTACCATAGTTGTATGCATTTAGAGAAAATTGTGTTACGTTTTAACGTAAACTTTAGTTTAAATTTTATATTTAACTGCAGAAATTTCGTGTAATCGCTTATTAGGTATGTACATATATTTTAGTAACTGTTGTGAACGTAATTTTAGTTATAATTTCATGACATAACCACACCTAAGGTTATTTTTGTTTTGATCTTCACGTTATATCCTTCACATAAATAGGCCGAGAAAAAATAGGCCGACTGTACAATAACATAATATTATTTTACACGTCAAGAACAATAGACTCATTAAAACTTTATTATGTACCTAATTTGGATATATTTTGTACATTTTTTTTATATATGGACACGCTCTACTTGACACTTACAATTGCTTTCGAGCCATTGCTTCACGCTGCATCCCGCACATGAAAATCGCGCCGAGAGGTCCGTTTCTCACTTTCTGCCGAATTCTGGATACATTGCGCGTTAAGTGGCGTATATCAACGCCGTGCTTTGCCTTGTTATCAGAACAAAGAAGTGAAAATATAAAGTTGTGATTTTAAATACAATCACGTTCCAGAGTAGGAATAAAACCCACTATCACATTATTCAGTCGTTTAAACTGCACCAAGATAGACTAATTACTTGTTTGATTGATAGACACTTATTTTCTATTTTCAAATATTGTGCAAAAAAGCCTATACTTAAAACAATACACTTACAATTTACAAATATGAACGTCGTGTAATAAATCATTGTCGTACCCATACGACTTAAATGTTCTCTTTTAGTATATGAAAAATTCTTTCGAAACCAATTTGTATTACGATATAGGTAAGATATATTGTTTGTTTTGGTTATAAGAAAATATATATTTTTTTTAAGAGATCTAAATATAGACAATAATAGTGGATCCATTGGGTAAAAAAATTAATATTTACGACGTATAGGAAATACGTTGTTCTATATATGTAAAAAAAGAAAAGCAACAGGTTGTAGGCTCGATTCCCACTTGAGGAAGTGAAATATTTAATGTTTTCATGTAGGTTCTTGTTCTGGTAACGAATCAAAAAGTGACGTTGAAGCCACTCAACACGCAACGCCTCTAAAATTCGGCGAATAGTGGGGAACGAGAGTATCTTAATAGCAACAGAGTGTCTAAACACTAGATTTCCAGGTTCCCTATACATAAAAAAAGTATATATAAAAAAGTAATTTTACTTTTTACTTTTACATTGTACCAACTTTCAATTTAGTAAAGAATTTAGATTATTTCACAATTCCTTTCATTACTCACCATTAATCTCCTTCTTTTTCCTTTACATTTTGTTCTATTTGTTTTCTTAAACGGGTTATTATGCACCACATAAATTTACTCCACAGAAGGTAATTAGCGATCTCAGCTTTATAGTCGGACGGTATGAAAGGGGAAAACTATGTCATTGAAAAACATCTTTAAACTCTTTTAAGTTCTACTACATGCGTATATTAAAATTTTAAATATGATCTTACTTACTGGTATACGCTGTATCCCGCACAGTGTTAATTCACTCTGTTCCCCATTTTCCGCCGAATTCGAGATTGAAGAAATAAACATTTGCAATAAATATTTTATTTTCTCGAGCGGGGATCGAACCCACAACCAGTCGCATTTACATTTTTGTATAAATTTCTTAACTCAATACAGTATAGTGATTGAGGCCTGTTGTATTCTCAGCCAAAGCGTTTCGAATGTACTATACAATATTTGTGATCACCCGAAACATTGTTGGAAATACTCAAAATCGTTCTTGGTACATATATACATTCCACAATATCCATAATAACAGAACAAATGGAATTGAATTTTTTCATTAAAGCCTACTATTATTGTGCCTTTTAATCATTTAAGTAATATAAAAAAAGTTCAAAAAGACTTAGACGTGGCTGTGTCACAGATACGGCCGTTTGCTGTACCGTTGACTGTACGTGAATATGTTTATGTAACTGATTATATGTTATAAATATTATATTTTAATTCATATATATAGGATAAATACAAGGAAATAGCTGGTGTAGTTAGATCAGATTCTTAATCAGGTATAACGTTAGCGATGTTTTTGGAATATTTTCACAACAATAGTAATATAGGGTTTAATTTCTGCTAACGCTGTGCCCGGGTGGATATACAAACACCCGAGTACGAATTAAAAGATGCATTGGCCATCAACTTTTACAGTGTTCATTTTCAAATTAATTTCCAACATCAATAACAACTCTATTACAAACAATGAAGCTATTGATGTCGCAATATGTTGTTTGTGAGTGACTCCACCGGCTTTGCGACTGACTTGCGGGATAGATTGATCGGTATGGAGATGTCTTCCGGCTTTTCGACCAAGACTTTGCGACCAAGCTTTTTGCAATATTGGCAATAATAAATATAATACAATGGTGATCAGGAACAAACTATTATAAAACTTTTTAACTTTAATGCAAAGGCAATGGATGCTGGGCCAATCTCTGGTACTCACCTCGTGTCTCTTTGTATTGTTAATCATATAAAGACCATTTAATTGCACAGTTTAAATTTCTCTACTGGCTCTTCAGGGAACATATTTATATAACAGCGGTAAGTATTTATCTGTTGTTAGCGCAGAAACCATACACGATCACACACATCACATTTATGTCCGAATGGATTGTTGACCAACTTCGTATTCTTCATAAACGACGATCAAATACAATTTATTTTTAACATTTTTAAAGTGTTATAGACATAGATACATATTTTATAATATTTTTATTAAAACATCTAATTATATTGACTGTACCTATTTTAAACTATTTTTTTATGTACAACATAATGTATGCATCTCTTGCATACTGTATGAGAAGAATATTAGAAAAATGCACTGTCTAGTGTTGATATTATAAAACAAAATAATCTATTTCAAATATTAGTAATAGCCAGTGGAATTTCCGAAACAAAACACAAAATTAACGAACGACCAGCCAAAATAGAAATGCGCAATCATTAAAACCGTACAAAATTAATGTTTGAAAAATAAAATTTATAGCTAAAAAGGACGTAATTTAAAGCAGACGCGACTCAAATATAAATCAAAAGTGTGGTTACGGGCAGGTTAAACACTGCAGTGCGGAAAATGTGATATTTTGTAATTCCACAAGATTTTCCTCGAAATAATGCATACCTAATATTACGTTTCATTTTGTTTGCGGTTTCTTTCTAAAAGTTGATGAAAATTATAAAATTTATTTTGGGTATCTTGTTCTTTTTGAGGGTTCTGTGTCTCTAGTTGCTGCTAGTTCTTTTTTATTAAATGATATTTTGTAGCTCTGATGTCCTTAAAACATGTAAAACAGAAAAACTGTATTGAGTTTGTTGATAGAATAGAATATTCAATATTTCCGTTTCCGGCTCCGAACTTCAACAGAAAAGGAAATAAAATCCTTATTATCACATTTTTCGGTCTTTCTGTTAACCTGTCCATGTATCAAGATAAAAATGAAACTACTACGGAACCCTCGGTAGACGAATCTCATTCGCACACAACCACTTTTCAGGTTTTTAGTTTTTTTATGTTTAATAAATGGACATTTTGGTTAAACTATTTGTAAATAGTATACCGACTCTGCATATTTACATTCTATTTCCTACTGCAATAAAATGCGAGCTTGCAAAAATATTTTCTTTCATAAAAACCGTTTCAATTACTGTGACAACGTAATGCAACCCTGCTCTTGCTCTAGCTCTTGTTTTATTTATTAAACAGTTTATAATTTCTTGTATTCCATTTGTTTATTTATGATTTTTATAACATATTAATACTGGTAGTGGCATTCGGATTATAAAAATGGGTTAAAAGTTATTTGTTAAATATAATGCTAAAACGTATTTTAAAGTGAAAGTTATATTATATATACATATATACAATAATAGGCCGGAAAAGATAGAAGCCTAAAATGTTAAATAAAAACGACCGATATATATTTGCGATAGTTGTTAATGAGTAATTTTTTAAACATTATTTTTTTAATGTTACACATCGCAACTTCACTATTTCTCGTACTCAACTCTCATAAATTTCCCGGAACCGGGAAATCTCGATTACTGATATTATTCAGATGACAATGAGGCCGTCGTGGCGCAGTGGACAAGCGTGCGACTCTTGACACACCGCTTGTGGGTCCGATTCCCATTCGGTGGAATGAAATATTTATTATAAAAATTCCTCAATCTGGTAACGAGACGCGTGACAAGTGCGACGTTGCGTTCCGCTGCCGTTGTATCACATCCACCATTCGAAAAGTCGGAAGTATCCTAGGTTCCCAGGCCTACCCTGCTACATGCGGGATACAGCGTGAAGTTAAAAACAAAATGAGTTCCCCAAGTGCCGAGCCTCAACATAGGACATTTTACTTAACTTTGCAGTATGCATGTCATGTCTACACAATTTTGGCGCTATCTGAATAAGCATATAACTTTATATTCCTGAAGTTGCGTTCGTTAAATTCAAGTCAACGTCAGCCTTATCTTCTTGTCGCACTCGCATCTTGTTAGAATTTTTGGATGACTTGCAATTCCTATTGTTTGCAAGCTTTATCTATATTTATATGAGTTTATATATATTTATATTTATATTTAAGCAATATTTTAAATTTGTTGCATTTTAAGACATTAAGCTGTATAATGTTTGTCCTAGAAAAGCTCTTTCTTCTCTAATATACTGTCAAAAATAGACATTTAGTCTAGTTTCGCGTAAACTAGACTAAAAGTCTATACGATATAACTTTTGATACGATTACAATATACGATATACGATATAGCTAAAGATGTTTTTTCCTGTTTAAACAGAGTACAAAACTAAATATTCGTAATACTTTCATAAACATTTAAAATATATATATTTATTATATTGTATCGATCGTACATTATTGTGGAAGTAAGACTAGTATGCTTTAATTTCTCTTCCAAAGTCCAGTGAATGTCGAAAGGCTGATGATGATGACGATTATCATCTTCATGAACAATAAAGTACAAAGTAACATGTGTAGAGACAGAGATAATGGTGGCAAGAACTATAGAGCATGTAGGTTGAAAATGTGTATAAGGGCCTAGTGAAATTTGGATATTTGATTTTAATTATGCTGGATATATCACTGCAGTATATATTATAAATGATCAAATGACACTTGGATATAGGCGAATTTCATAACAGAGAGTTGGCTACTATATTCTCTAATTTAATCTTAGTCATTTTGATAAGAACTAAACAATCCAAATTACAATTTCAAAACATACGACAAAATAGGTACTACTAATCTCTGGTTTTCCTTCAATACGTATAATTATTTCGCCTAAAGATTTTACTTTACTTGACAGGCATTCAAAAAGATCCAAATACAAGTAAATTATATTTTGTTTACAGAAAAAAACATCTTAAATAACAAAAACAATTAACATCTATCAAAAGCAACTCTTCCCACACGTTCCTATAAACAGAAAGAATTTTCAAGCACAACACGTTGTAAACAATGATTTAGTTGAAAAAATCGTTGGCTTATTTTTATTTCAATTTGCAAAGACCGTGGCACGACCCATCACAGTCTTAATTAAAACCCACGTAAACAATAGACTCTGGGTAAAATATAGGGTTGCATTCACATGAATGGTTAATATAAAGGATGTTTTTATATGTTTTTACATCTATGTAGATATTTTGAGCTAATTAATGAGTAATCCTTTCTTTTTAGTAAAATAGGTTTCGAGCTCCCTGTAGTTTGGCTTTTAAAAAATATTCGTATAGTGTTTTCGTTTTTGTTTTACTTAAGTTTGGGTTAGGTACTTTTATGTATATCTCCAAATACAAAATACACTGTTTTATTAAGTTAGTAAGTTCCACACATAGCATAGTAGGCAGAGGGAACCTAGGAACCTAGTGTAAAGATATTACATTTCCATTGCGATACTTCCGATTCCCATTTTGGGCCGCATTCCCGAGGCTTTGTGTGTTAAGTTCTGTTATTGATACTACAGGAAGGAAATTAAAATATAAAAAAAAAACATTTTCTCGAGAAGGAATAGAACCCACAACGTTTTGCATTTACAGTCGTGCGTAATGATTTAAATTTACGTAACCATTCGGAGGCTAGTCGTGGTGTAGGAGCACAAAGTGTGACTGTAACATCGACTGGTCGTGGGCTTGATTTAAGGAAATGAAATATTAATTTACATTTATATTTTCATTTCTTCGCTCTGGTTTAGAGGCAAAGGGCGGCGTTGAGTTGTGCCACTCAACATGCAATACACTAGGTTCTGCCTATCCTGCTGTGTGCGGGATACAGCGAGAAGCTATATCCCGCACACACCACCGCACGAACCATTTCCCCGAATTTGAACTGCTGTCCCTCACTTTTAAATGTCAATTTCTCCAAAGTCTATTTATAAACAGAAAGAATAAGTTACCAGTATGAATGACGGCAAATGAAAAAGTATTATCGAAGTTCAAACAAAACTAAGACTTGGATATTTGAAAGTGATAAAGTGATAAACAGAGAGGTCACTGGGCCCTATTACTAACCGTTTTTTTCTGCTTTACATTTTCCCGTTACAATTTCAAGTTTTTCTGTTTACCAAAAAATATATATTTTAAGCTGTTTACATTAAATGTTTCAAAAGTTAATTAGATATATTTTATTAATTATATTCTCGCCAATTAATTTTTTTTCTCATCTTGTTGTAATGATTTCACTTATGCTTATATGTTTTTTTTTAACTAACGAAATGCTATGTGCGGGATTTGACGTGAGGATAAACAATAAAAAGGAAGTATTATATTAAGATCAACAAGTGATATTAAGAAATATTTCAACAAAACAATATTTTTATTTTTTAAATCTACATTACCTTTTTTCATAAAATTGATTTAAAAATTATTTCGATTTCTGCACATATTTTTATATTTTGTAAATTAAAAGCATTTTGTTAATTGAACTTTCTTTTGAACAAAACATTATACAAACGAATGGGAATCGAATGCACTACATCGCCTTAACAGTTGAACGCTGTTCCACTAAGACATGACATGACATGACAGACAGCATCTTTATAATTATATATTGTAGTAAACTTGTGGACTATCAAAAACAGTCTTAGCTAAAGACAAATGACTGTCACAAGGTAATCAAAGTTTTTTATTCATACGGAATTCAGGGTTGGTTCAGCCAATCAATATTCACTATCTCTATGAATGGCAAAAGGCATCAATGTCAATTTCAGGAAATATCTCCTTACCATAAAATTTACATATTTTTTGTTATAAAAGTTAGTATATTATTTCGTTTTATACCTTCACGCCGTTTCCCACATGTAGCAGGTAGGAAACTAGTATTAAGACATTCCGTTACCAAGTCATCTAATATTTTTCGAGACATTGCGCGATGACTAGAGGAACTCTAGGATGTATTTGTCTTATTACCAGGTTAAAGAAATTCTTCTATGTTATATAAAAAAAAATAATTCTAATAGTGCATCTCACAATGGCTCTAGAAGTTATAATTAAACATTCTAACTACGTATTAATTAACGTCATGTGATATTCGCTTCGAGTTTATGTTCGTGTAGATTCACTTATATCACAAACAAACTTCGTGGGTAGGGGCACAAAGGGTGACTGTAAATGTGACACGTTGTGGGTTCGATTCCCATTCGAGGAAATAAAATATTTAATATTTTCATTCTCTTTGGGCTGGTGTCGAGGCAAAAAGTGGTGTTGAGTACCGCAATAGGCAATACCTCCAAAATCCGGCGACAATGGGATGTGTCAAGGCTCTCTCTGTCTATCCTACTGTGTGCGGGATACAGCGTGACGTGCGGGATTATGATATTATATAGTAGTCCGATTAAGGAACTTAAGGTCATTCTGTTTTTTATTTGTCAGTTTGCCTATTTTTAAGTACGGCAGGTATATACAATATACATATATTTAAAAGTAACTGAATATATTTAAAAGTAACTGAACTGATTAGAAAAGTTTGTTAATATAGTACTAGAGATGGAAATATGAAATGGATGTGGATAGGCAAAGGCAGTATGTGAAAATTGCTTTCAGTAACAGTACCTTGGCTGCATTGGTGCACGGTAAAACGTCAGCATAGGAGCACGTTTAATAAGCGAACTGCAACGTGCTCAGATGGCACGGGCACGTCGTGAGAATGAGTGAGAAAATAATGTCAAAAAAGTTTTATGAAGATTAAATCATAATAATCTAAGAAAAAAGAAAATTATTCGTAATATATTTTTTTCTAAATTAAGAAAAAAATGTTTAAAACAACTTTAGGTCATAGCGGCGTTATACGCCAGAATGTTAACGCAGTATCATTTTACGCAGACCTGCGCTTAGGTTAATGGAGCTGCCACCAGCACCAAAATCTTTATCTCAAGGCTCTATGCTTCAAGAAATAAAAATGAGCCTGACTTTGAAGAAGCGTTGGAGGCCAGAACCTTTAGCTTCACGCCATTTTCTTACATACGCCAGTGTAGTCAGGAAGAACCGGACGTTAAGGCTTTCCCCTCATTTTCTACATATTCTGTGTCGATGGCGTAACTTTTTTTTTTATGGAAAAGACACGACAAACGAGCGTTCGGGTCACCTGATGGTAAGTGATTAC
>DWAN01003128.1:0-13906 GCA_018230445.1 Heliconius hewitsoni | reverse complement strand
CACAACCAGTCGGTTTTACAGTCACACTTTGTGCCGCTGCGCCACGACTGGCCTATATTTGTTATGCATGTATATATTTTAATTATTTTCAAATGAAACCTTTTAGTAATGCATTATATATAAAATTAGAGTGAAATAATAATATCACTACAATTTACAGAATACAGTGCCGTTTCAATACTCGTGGATAGATGAAATGTTCCGTGAGATGGCCACATTTGTATTTTTCGTAATGACCGGCTACAAGTTCAGGCCCGCGGCCGCCAACCCCTATTTCACGCCTACCCTCCAAGATGACGTTGAGCCTGAAGTGTAAGTATAAACCACATTGAAACATACATGAAAAATGACACACACACGCTCACACGTTGATACGTTCACACACTCACAAGCTCACGCTCACGAGCTGACTGACTGAGTGACTGACTCACTGTCTGAATGACTCACTGACTGACTCACTGATTGACTTACTGATTCACTGATTGACTGACTGACTGACTTACTGTCTGACTGACTGACTGATAGACTCACTGAATGACTCACTGTCTGACTGACTGATAGACTCGCTGAATGACTCACTGTCTGGCTCACTGACTGACTGACTGACTGATAGACTCACTGAATGTCTCACTGTCTGACTGACCCACTGTGGGACTGACTCACTGACTCAATGACTGACTCATTGACTGACTCACTGACTGACTGAGTGACTGTGTCACTGACTGACTGATTGGCTCATTGTCTGACTGACCGACACATGTTATATATACTTTGTAAATTATACAATTTATATTCGTTTCTATATACTATATTCGTTTTATGTTTGAAGTTGTTATATATAAGAATTAGATATAAAATAATTGTTTACAGCTATTTTAAATTATATTATATTGCTTATTAAATAAGTGACCTAATGACCAGTATTTTTTATTTAATTGATAATTTTCAGGCTATCAGAAATTGGAGTTCTTGAAGGAATCACCAATAGAGAGAAAAGACGGGAAGACATGCAACCTCTGATGCAAGATAATTCGGATTAAGAAATTAACAAACATATGAATAACTATATATCATTAAAAAAATTAAACTAGCAATAATTTTGGCATTAAATTTACTATTTTTATAGATAAATATGTTTTCTGATTAATGTATGTTTATTATTTTCTTTTAATATTATATTTAAATGGCGGAAAATTTACGATTGGATGTTTATGTGTGATTGTTTTGTTAACTTTTTTTTCCCATATGGCAGGAGTAAGTAGAGGGGACCTAGTGTTAAAACATTCCTTGCTTTCCTCTCATTTTTCGAAAAATTCAATGTTGAGTGGAGGAACTTAACGTTGAGGTTTTCTTCCTACCAAAGCTGAAAATAACTCATCCTGCCGAGTGAGAATCGAACCCATAGCCGTTGTGTCTACAGTTAGATGCTCTAAAATATGGATAATCCACTCCATGGACCTGATTAACGTTCCTTTACTTAAATGTTTGTTATATAATAATGTAAATGATTTTTCTTGTCGTCATTCAATTGTCATTAATATTTTTATTTAATACAGAGCTTTTTATAATGTAAAGATATTATAGTGATGACTGAACAAGATTGCCAAGTCAGTACTTAAATTGACAATGTGACTAATGGTCCAAAATATAAGATATTTAAAAAAAAAAAGCTCATTCTTAGTGGTAAAATAAATCTCGGATATTTTTTTCTGTTAATTGAACCTTTTTTCAGAGATTCCTTTTATATTAACTATGTATAGTGTAGATATAGTTTAAGAATTAAAATGTTTCATCAATCTCACACAGGTTGTGTCTTTGTCATAGAGCGTACTCTTTTATCATATTAGAACTTTTCTGAAGAATAAATATTTTGTATTAATTTTGAATTGATATTGATATTATATATAAATGCTATTTTTACTTTCTTCTGTCAAAAATAAAGTTAAGTAGCCAGCCATAGTTTAAGTCACACGTTAGAGTCGGTGGAAGGGGTCGACGAAGTGAAGCATTGTGTGACAAGGAGGGTGGGAGTATGACATTTCACGAAATCACATTTCCAAATATAATGTACAAACATTATTTTGGAACTGCTGTTTTAATGTTATAATTTCTAGATGTAAAATTGAAAAATACATGACGTCACACTAGTTATGTGATTTAGATAACATTCGTGTGACGTAATTTATGGATGGCCCCTAATAAATTGAATTTTCTTAGATTTTTTTTATTATTACGGGCTATTATTTATAATAGGCGCAATTACTTTCTTTGTTTTTCCTCTCAATTTACTCTTTCTATCTGAGGCAATTGTTACTTAGATGAACTTTCCTTTTTGAACAATTTAATTAGATTGTTGTAAAATTAATTAAGAGTATGCTCTTTGAATTCGATATAATAGTAATACATTGTTGAGTGATATTTTTAAAATATATTTTTTTCATTACTTTGTTATTTCTCTTTATATGTTACAAAAAACAATCTCGAAATAAGTAGGTTCCTAGTATGTATATTATAATTGTCAAGTTAGGTTGCAACTTGAACGGGTTTCGCATATTTAATTTCTTCACGCTTATATCTTGTAGATACTGTATATTTTGTTGATATTAAGGATATATATTGTATCCCACATACAACAGTATAGGCAGAGGGAATCCATATTAAGACACCCCGTTCCCCACGCGTGTTGAGCGGCGGAACTCAGCGCCGCGCTGTTACCAGAGTGAGAAAATAAAAATATTTCCCCCCAACCTTACAACTGTCGCGTATACAGTCTGCAATCGCAGTCCGACGCTGTACCGCTGCGCCAAGACGCTCTCAATTTTTTAAAATGTTTAATTTTCACTATAATTAATTCCATATAGTTGTATAAAAGTAAGGTATAGGGTAAAATATGTTGACGTATTCCTGAAACTATACAAATTTATTTTTTTCTTGGAAACATGTGTTTGTTTTATAAATAAAGTTTTTTTTCGCAACAACAACGTTATAATAATTTGTTTTGTTTATTTTTATTATTATTTTCCTTATATTTATAAAAATATATATTCGGTTTCTTTTATTTCAATGTATATAATGTGTATTATAAAATATATATCTTCTTGTATATGCTTGATTGTTTATTCACAAAGTAGATCCACTTTAAAGTTAAATAAAAATGTCTTCTTAACATACAAATTTTATTAAGGCCACTTTTACTTAATAAACGAAGAGAGTGAAAGAGAAGATATGAATAAAGTCGTTTTCAAAATTATTTTCATTTTAGGTAAATTTAAATTTTAAATATAAATATTCTCTAAATTAAATTATGGCCGTTGTAGCGCAATGGTACAGCGTTTGGCTGTCAACAAATACATTTTAATTATTTTCGTTCCTCTGCTCTGGTAAACAAAGTGTAGCGTCAGATTCGCCTTTCGACACACAATATCTCGTACAGTTGGATGCAAAGTGGGGGACGGAGTGTCTGAACACTACACTATAATAAAAATCACTATCATCTTTTTCGTTCAACCGATAATGATATATTGTCTAAAATTAACATTGGATGACTTAATATTAATTTGTAATTTTGCTATGTATGTAACTAAATGTATTTTTATATATAAACGATTAAATATTAACAGTTGCTATTTTCAAATTTTATCATTTGTAATAAGATTTAATTGTCTCTACTGTTTTGATGCTTTAAGATATTTAGTTTAATGTAATACTTTTGTTAAACTTTTACTATTCGCTCGATACTACATACAAATACTTGTTATCTCATTAAACCCAAAAATTTGGCGGGAAGTCCCGATTGTCACCCCTTATATTAAAGGACCGAACGGGACAGGCAATGGCCCCAGTTTTTCTGATTTATTTCACGCACTGTGAGAAATATTTGTACAGCTCCACGCTGTATCCCGCATGTAGCAGGGTAGGCCAAGGGGGTGTAGTGTTTAGACACTCCACTCCACGCTTTACACCAAATTCTGAAAGCGATTGCGTGTTACGTGCCAACATATTTTTTCAAAAACAAATTCACAATAATATATACCACATAATTTTTCTTTTATAAATATATTATAGAATTTCTATTGGCTACACAACCAATATTTTAGTGGATAACAATTATATTCACTCAAAAGATCCTAATTTGAAATTATTATTTTTTTCAATCTACTGAAAAAATGAAACATAAAATGGATTTTTATAAGGAGAATATAAAAGGAATTTAAGTTGATTTTGACAATGCCACTGCTGGTTACAAATATTTTTTGAAAATACTTTGAAAACCCATATCGTGTTGAAATACACTATGGTAATATTATTTATTATTCTCATTTTTATAATATGTAAAGAAAATTCATCTAAGCATGTCTTAGAAAACAAACACACAGAGATACATTTAAAGCGAAATAATTAGAAATAGAAATTTGTATATAAAACTGAAATTTATAATTGGGTATATATTTAAACGTCCCACTTTTAGTTATTACATTAATGTTAATTAATTTAAGCAAGTTCCTGTTCAATGAACGAAATTTATTCAGTAAAGAATTCAGTTGGTTAGGGCGCAATGTTACATATCTAAATTATTTAAAGGAAACAAAAAGTTGCTAGCCAATTCAAAGATGTAGAGATGCTACCGAAGCTTCTGTGAGTAAAATTGTATAAAACACGTCATCTCTACTATTGTGCTTAAAAAGGAAATGCCTTCGATAAATCATTTGTAAAGTATATATTTACATTAAGTACTCTATGTGTATATAATTGTCATATAAATTGACAATAAAATTAGCCTGCGTAAGTCGAGAGAGTTCTAGGATAAGATAAGTCGTAAGCTTCACGATGAGGAGCAGGTATATATATCTAAAAACTACGTGCTATGTATATAAATATTTCTTACGCTTCCGCTTCCGCTTTAGCTTGTACTTATAAATAGTCCTAGTTTCCTTTCATTTAAAGGATTTATTTGCAATATTACAGTACAAGTGTATTGAAATGACAAAAATGAACCAATAGTGTGTGCAGGCTTGAGAGACTACACGAATCCTAAAAAAATTTCAAGATATAAACTTGCATTCTAAATTCCCAACTGTGTTGTTTAAGTTGTTGATTTTTATTTGATTAATGATTTTAATCGATATTATGTAGAAGTTAATTATAACGTATTACAATATTAATATATTAATTTAATTACAATTTCTTGGTCAAATAAATTGGACAGCGTTATGTTTAAGAACAGATACGGCGAAACACACAGAAACACTAACACTAGAGAAAATTTAAAAAATAAATTTCGCAGATTTAAAATAAAAAAATTATATATACAAAGAAAAAGAACACTGTATGACATTTTTACTTTCAAGTAAGATGTGTATGTAGTCTAGATTAATTACCGTTATATACGATGCAGAATTTACTTAGAAAGATATAGCCATTTTTTCGCTTAATTCGTTTATGTATTAATATACATAAATGCTACATCAGACTAGCTAAAGTTATCAATAACGTTCTATACGACATTATTGTCGTTGAATTTTTTTATTTTGATTTGTTTCAAATGAAATAATGTGCAGTGTAATGTTAAATCCAAATGTTTTAATACAGTTCATTACTAAACGTAATTAACGTAAACGTAATTAATTAAAAAAATAAAATATATTGCTAAATACGAGATACATAATATGTTATTTTTATATTTTTTATAAATCGTTATCTTTCATAAAACTATAAATATTTTCAGTTTTTATTTCCTATTTAAAAAAAGACTACTAATATTTTTTTACTAGTAACGACCAACTCAATAAAAATACTTTTTAAAACAAATATCTTGTAATAAACTAAAAACAACATAAGACTCAATAATAAAGTATATACGTATACAATTAGTAGATATTATTCTCATATTCTTCTATATCAAAATCAAAAGATCCATTAACATCTAAATGGATGGTTCAACATCTAAATAACGAGATTCTATTAAAATAAATATAATATTGTACGTCAGAAAATGGAATAAGGTGAAGAGATTTAGTATCATCTAACTTGGGCTAAAATTATTTTTCCTCCAGATCAAAATTGCTTATAAAGACTGGAAAAACGTAATCAGGTGCACTTCGTTATCTATTTTTGGTATCTTGTTAAGCTCGTCTTGAGGTAATCCACCGTGAATAGTTGAAAGAGATATACGATCAAGTTTATCCTTATAAATGTTAATTTCTTTAGTTTTTAGATCCGAAAAGTCAAGTAGTATTATATAGAACAAAATAATTACAAACCTATGTTTGTAGTTCATTTCATACAAAATGGGTGCATATATATTTTATAAGTTCTACATCCTGAAATTGTTACGGAAGCTCGGTGGGCGAGTCCGACTACTTGCACTTACTACGTGCTTTCTGTTTAATATTGTCTTTATCATTTTAAGAACTCTGAATGGGTCCTTTTTGCATTTTAATAATTGTTAACTTGTTTCTCTTGCGAAAATGAGTCATCACATCCACGTGGAATATATAATCTATTGGTGTTAAGGCTGATTTATAACACGAAAATCTCTTCAATTTTATTAAAATCAATGACTAGCAACTATAAAATTATTTTATCCATATTTTGATTTTATCCAATTTTTTTTTTTCGAATATTGGAAATAGTACCTAATAGTCCACTTAGTGCTTTAGTTCTGGTTTCCTTTACACGAATGATTAAGGAACTAGGTCCTAGACTTTTAGATGTAGATTTTAATATAAAAGTTTATGCAAAGCGGATCCGATTTCCTAGCTCCTGCTTGCTGTGCCTTCCACTCACTCAATACAATTTTGTCTAACGAACACCGCAATTGTACAGCCACAGTTGGCGTTTGTAAAAATAACCTTGAATTCAAACAAACGATATTTGCTTAATTTTTTTTCATTTCGAAAGTTAGGTCATCAAGATCACAAGTCATCACCAAAGTCATGTTCTGTTTTATCGTTGGCAAAATTTGTTACAATTTAACAATTTTTGACGTCAAATGATTTCAACTCGTTATTTAACGTTAACTAGAAGTAAATTTTGAACACTAAAATAGCTGAATACATAGTTTATCTTGCCCAGAATCGATCTGCATTAATTTATTTTTCCGTTTTCTCGCTTAATACTTTTTTACATAACGCAGTCCAATACCTCACCATAATTATTGTCATTATTTAGATGTATTTAGAACACAATAAAAAGATGACAAGAACAGAATTCAAAATGTAAAAAAAACTCTTCTTACATTATTTAAAGCAATATTAATATAAGAGATATCCTTCAGGATGTTAAGTATATCAATGGATTGTAATAAACACGCATTTTACCTGTAAATAGCTAAATAAATTAAATGTACGACATAACTTGAACAATAAATAAATGAATTTTAATGATGTTGTTGTTTTATAATTTCATCACGTTCAAAATGAAATTCCAGTTAATATTTAATAAAGATTGAAGGTCATATTGTTATTGATTGACTCCGAGTTGCCGCCTACGTGCAACTAATAAGGTATCGTGTACACGCTATAAGTATTATCAAATAGTACTTTCCAACTAAGATTTTTTTATAATCTTGAGGAAAATTAAAAAAAACGACAGAATTGAAAGCGTCCGATTGTACACGTGAATGTTGTGCGTTCGATTCTCACTTGAGACTCGAACGAGTATATAACGCTGTACATTCTTCATCTGTGATGGGTGGTCAAACAAAAGTGCATTACCCCTTTAAGACATTACAAGATTATGCCAGCCATCCCGTTGGCTTGTGCTTTGAAACATAACGTACGTATAAATGTTATGGTAAGACATATATATGTACCAACTGTTGTCCGTCGTGGCGCAGAGAACAAGAGTGTGACTATAACGCAACGTTTGTAGGTTCGACCCCCACTCTATTATTTATAAATATTTTCTTTCTGGCGGCAAGGCATAAGCTCGGCGTTGATTTCTAACACTCAAAGTAAAGTGGGGCACGGAGTGTCTTAATACTAGATTCTCTCTGCCTACCCTGCTATATGCGGGATACAGCGTCGATGTCGATCGAAAATCAATACTGTTATTGCCTTTACCACGAGGATGTACGTACTCGCATCCTTATGAAACAGGAAAGACGCTTATCAAGAACAACTTTCTTATTTATTTCTCTGAGGTACCTTAGATGAAGTTAGGCTAATTTGCCCATAGGTATAGGCAAGTAATGTCTAGATTTTCGCTAAGATATTTTTATCTTATTTGTTTAGTCTATCATGGTTTTCTATCAAGTGTGTGCTTCAAATAAATGTATGTTTGTATGTTGTACAATACTTACTAACGATACAATGTATGCAAACAGACAAAACATATTAATCTGTATTTACTGAAAATGTATATAAAAATGGAAAACTGTAAGCACATAGAAAAACTTCACAATTTTTACTTTGTCATCGTTAAGATTTATAACAATAGTGATAAAATCATATTTATATAGTTACGCTGGCGGAGGCTTTGAGTTCAACTTAAATCCAATAAATAGAAGGAATGTTCATTTTTGGTTTCATGTTCTTAATTGAAATATTATTTGGAGATTTCGTTGTAAATAAATAAATTGTTTACTGTTCCTTACATATCTCAGGTACCTAAGTAACAGTCACAGGTTTCCGTAGGGAGAAATGATACACGTTTTTAAATGTCTTGACTATATATTTTTTAATATTTTCTTATCAGATAATGGCAATAAGCGTTAATTTAAAAATAAATATTCTGTATTTATATATTACAAATAGTTGTAAACTGATTTGACTGAATAAAACCATCAGTAAAAGGGGAAGATATTATTTATAAATGCTAAGAAAAAAGTTTTTAATAGCTGGGTTATTATAGACGTTATTGAACAAAATTCTTCACGTGTCTAATATGCAGTAGGAGTTGAGAACGGAACCTAATATTCAACCACTTTCCTGCGTGCCTAAATTACTTAAGAGTAGACGGAGGCAGCCATTACTACAAGGGCGTCTGCAAGTAAAATGCATAATAATTGATTTATTTTGTGTTGTTAATGTATTATGTTCCTATCATCTTTAACATTTTAGATAATATAGATATAGATATATATTTTCCTCTCTATGTGTTATGAGGCCAGTCGTAGCGCAGAGGCACAAAGTGTGACTGTTACGCAACGGTTTTGGGTTCGATCGATTATTTATTAATATTTCCTTTCTTCGCTCTGACACCAAGGCAAAGAAGCCCGGCGTTGATTTCTACCATTGAACGAAAAGTGGGACACGGATCGTATCTAATAGTAGTTTCTGTCGGTGTCTTAATGCTATATTCTCTCTGCCTACCCTGATATGCGGGATACAGCGTTGTCATCGAACATCAAAACTGTTATTGCCTTTACCCACAACCAGTCGATTATCCAGTCACATGACTGGATAATCGACTGGTTGTGGGTTCAATCCACACTCAAGGAGATAAAATATTTATTTAAATTTATATTTTCATATCTTCGCTCTGGTGTCGAGGCAAAGCGCGGCGTTGAGTTCCACCACACAACATGCAATGCCTCAAGATTTCGGCGGGAAGTGGGGAATGGAGTGTCTTCATACTAGGTTCCCTCTGCCTACCCTGCTGTTTGCGGGATACAGCGTGAAGCTGATTAATTAATCAATAAGATATATAATTTTTACAGCTTCACGCTACATCCCGCACACAGCAGCGTGGGTAGCGGGAAATTTGACCAAAACTTTCTGCATTATTAACAATATATATACCTGTAATGTTACAAAATATTAAACTGAACATTCGTAACGTCTCGTTAATGTCGGACCGTTCAAGGTTTTATTGAGTTTGCGTCTACCAATGTGCATTTCCGCGTACAGAATTGCCTAACCGACAGCGGAAGCTAATATACATAAATCTGCTGTTTGTGTGTTTACGTTTGTACCCATATATCTATATATGGGACCAGTCGTGGCGCAGGGGCACAAGTGTGTAAACGCGACTGGTTGTGGGTTCGATCCCCACTCGAGTAAATTAAATATATATTTAAATTTATATTTTCATTTCTTCGCTCTGGTATCGAGACAAATGGCGACGTTGAGTTCCGCCATTTAACACGCAATGCCTCCAGAAACCAGCGGAAACTGGGGAGCGTCTTAACACTAAGAGAAGATACGAGAAAGATACGATATTTTTTTTTTCATTTTTATTTCATTACTGTGGCTACCCACACCGACTTTTATATACCACGAGTTGCGATTGAACAAAAAGAATGTAATATCAAGAGACTTCGTTCTCAAGTCAAACGTCGCGCTGTACCATTTTGCTGACAGAATAAATTTTCATTTGTCAATCAAAAATTTTATTGTACAAACAGAACTGAGAATCCGGATTTCAACACTATCAAGGGAATCAAAGTTTATATTTGTGGCCCTAACCTAAAAAAATAACAGCTTTAAAAGGGGGTAAAATTTGGTATTAAGGCCGCTAGTTCAAGTGAGATCCCGATCCGATTCGATGAAAGAGCTCTGGCTAAGCTAAGCCTGAATTTCAGGAAAAACTCAAGACTTCCATTTTTTGTACAGAACCCTCGGTGGGCGAGCCCGATTCGCGCTTGTCCGGTTTTTTATTTAATATTATTTAAAGGTATTTACGGACAGTTGGTTGATTATTTTTATCTATAAGTACTATTATACACTTCATAGCACGTAATTTTAATCTTTTGTATTTTAATTTATTTTATTTCCAAAAATTGTCGTATTTAATAGGAAAATGTTATTTCATATCTATCACACGCGCACGACAAAAACGGTTTTTCCAGTGTAAATTACTATACTGTGAGAATTTCGATATGAAAAATATGAAAATTTATGTAAAGAAATTTTGGAGACTTACTGTTTACAAATATAAAAAAAAACTTAAATTTAATTTATTGCAATTTAAATCAATACACAAAAATAAAAAATAAAAAATCAGCTTTACACTGTATCCCGCACACAGCAGGGTAGGCAGGGGGACCTAGTGTTAATACACTCCGTTCTCCACTTTCCGCCAAATTTTGGAGGCATTGCGTTTTAAGTGGCAGAACCTTACGCTGCGCTATGCATCGACACGAGAGCGATGAAATGAAAATATAAATTTCAATAAATACTTCATTTCCTCGAGTGGGTATTAAACCCACAACCAGTCACACTTTGTGCCCCTGCGCCACGACAGGCCAATACACTGTTAGCACATAAAATAAAACAGATATCACAAGTACAAAAGTTATTAACCGTTAAAAGTTATAATGCAAAAAATAAAACTATTATAATATAATAATTTATCTGACTCGTATTCGCTTTTGTGACGGTGCAAAATTCGTCTAGTACTTACGAACATTTTATTGTATACCTGCAGAAGAGAACTTTGGCATCCATCCAGACATTCCGATCCTCCATACATAGAGCTGTTGATGAAATTTACTCCAAATATTGTGTCGAAAATATTTTAACAATGCAACCATGACAGAGTTGTCAGGCAACGCCGGCTATTTTTATACGCAATTTTCAGTTTTCAAAAACTATTTACTTACTATTCATTTTCGTTTTAACGAATTCAATGACATTATATACTAATAACTTGGCTCTATATTTAAATAAAACTCTATAGAACTCAAAACTAGTAAAACATAATTATTATTTGACAAATATCATATAAAATCTAATATCGACAATAAAATAGTTGTTAAAATACAAATGATCGTGATGTTTTGTGCGATCAATCATCGAAATTAAGTTGTACAAATGTGTCGGACGTTGTACACGTGGCGCTGCGTCAGGAAGCTGGACGCGACGTAAACACGGCTATTTGCACGTCTGATCTTGGCCAGTTCTTGACCCATTAACACCGGAGCCGTTGTCAGAGCGGTGTCGCTTCATATATTTTTAGCTGGAAGGCGGGAGCGGGGCTGACGGCGAGCGAAGCGGAGAGCAGTGCGTCAAACCGCACGCGGGGCACTCGGCAGGCTCGCCGCGGCCGGCCCTGCACACGGCAACATGACGAGCCGAGGCATACGACGGAAGAAGTCTTCGCTCTCCGAAGTGAAAGTTGCTGTGATCGGTGCACCGGCAGTCGGCAAAAGCGGTATGTGCATCGATGCAAGTTAAATGCAGTTTGTGTTGTGTGCTAACGAATTTTTAATTGATTTTCGTAATTTTGTTAAAAAACCTGTTGATTTAGGAATCAATAAACTGCTCATTTACGTTAGGTATGATATGAGTGACTATTGTGTTTTGTTATACCAGATAGAAAAACATCTAGCATGTGTTGAGTGATTAATTATTTATATTAATAAACAATATGTTATAATATATATTTTTTAACTTTATACAAAAATGTTTACGCGTTTTTGATAATGCTAGGTGAATCGGTCGGTCTAGTCGGTGAATTGGTACAAAAACGCTTGAGTAAATAGAAACAATTTTATATTTTAGTTTTGTCATTTTGGTTTTATGTACGAATTTGTGGTAATAGTGAATATTTAAAACATCTAAAATAACATAGCTTTTGTTTATGAACAATATATATGATTCACTTCTTATAAGATTTATGTTTATAAAAATAATTTTGTCTCAAGGTCATCGGTCCCCCTATTTATAAAATATGTTTTTAGTGACTACTTAATTAAATAGTTCCTACTTATTTTTTCATCGAAGTATACCTAATATAATTATTTCTAAATTTATAGCCGTGCGAACTCTTTATGGATGCGATTCGAACTTGATAAATTCAAATATTTTTGTTAAGTAAAAGAAACAAAATCTTCTAATATAATGTAATCTATTTATAATTATATTTTTTTACATATTTATGTATTTTTTTCATATATAATTTTTCATACTTCTTCATATATTTAATATTTTAAGCTCGTATCATATATTAATAACTTACCTTATTGTTGGCTTGTAAAATGTAACAATACTTCATTCTCGTTTCATCTAATTTTGGCGCCAACATTGTTAATGGCGCCGCAGTAAACTTTAATATGTATTTGGGTCAATGGGCATAATTTAATGCACTTGTAATTACACAGTACTCCACGGAATAAATAAATTTAATATTTTAAAATTCAGGCATAAAGTATTCTTTTTTTTACCTATATTTTAAATTTAATCGATATGTTATTAAATTGCTACAATAAAACGTAAATAGTGCCAAAGACAACGACGTGATTACGAACGACCTCATAGGCTAAAAATATCTTTGAAAATATGTGAAGTATTCCTGTTAACACATCATAGCCGATCGGAACAATACATCACACATAATTACGTCAACCAGCCGTCAATTGTATTTTAAAAAATCTATAATTTGTAAAGGGTATTAACGGATTTTATGATAATTTAATTCGTGTTCCCGTTAAAATCAGATTGACGCTGTATCCCGCACACAGCAGGGTAGGCAGAGGGAACCTCCTAGTGTTAAGACACTCCGTTCCCCACTTTCTACCGAATTCTGGAGGCATTGCGTGTTGAGTGGCAGAACTCAACGCCGTTCTCGTTGATGACACGATAATATATTCTGAAGAAAAAGCTAGGTACATATTTATATATTTACTAGCAGCCCGCACACGGCTTCGCCCACTTAAACTTTTATACAACATCTTTATATAATGTGTAGCCTATATATTATACTGTAAAGTTTCATCTAAATCCTTTTAGTACTATTTGCGAGAAAGTGGAACAAATGTCCATCTTCATAAACTTTCACAATTATAATCGACTGGTTGTGGTTCGATCCCCATTTGAGGAAATAAAATATTTATCTATATTTATATTTTTATTCACTCTGGCGTTGAGTTCCGCCACCCAACACGCAAATGCCTCCAGAAATCGGTAGAAAGTGGGGAACGGAGTGTCTGAACACTAGGTTCTCTCTGCCTACCCTGCTGTGT
>DWAN01003127.1:0-13907 GCA_018230445.1 Heliconius hewitsoni | reverse complement strand
AACCAGTCGGTTTTACAGTCACACTTCGTGCCGCTGCGCCACGACTGGCCTCTATCAATTTATCTAACATTTATTTGATATTTATTGATCTCGTTAGAGTTTTTCGTATTATAGCGACTCTTATATAACCAGTCCTAGCTATTATATTAAGTACCAACTTTAAGAGCCAATTGTCCATATTCACACTACAATTGTGTGCTTTGAATACTTTCAGTAAGTTGCTTTACAAAGAAAGATGCCAGAATTTTTAATGTTTTTGGTACCTTTTCTCATATGTATACTATATATTATGTTCTTATAGTATAGTTTATATTAGAGACAGATAACTACAGTTTTTATACAATTATTATCAGGTCTATTTTTAAAAATTAAAAATAAAGTTGTTGCATCAATCATCAACATACGTATCTCAGACACCTCGAACTCATTACACCCCCAATTTATTCGTGTATGCGCCAAGACTATTGGCGCCAGATGGAGCTTTCGTTGTACTAAGAAGGTACTGAGACCCATGTATTTTCATTTGTTTCACGCCATGCGCTACACGAGTTGTACTTGTGGAGGGTGTATACGAGACGTATGCTTATGAATCTAGGATTAAGCCGCCTTACGTCTTTAAAAAAGCTAATAAATTAAATCATATTACTTAGAAAAGGTAACTATAGTATTCAGAAAATAGGCAAGTTAATTAAAATAAATTTCAATGAAATTTAAGCTAATTAAATAAAAAAAAATATACTCAACAACAAACGAAACACAAATGTATAAATATCAATAATATCTTATCACAATAAACACGACGCAGTTTCGTAACACGAAGTCCATTCCACATAATTTGTGGGCCGGGAACATATCCGCCTTTTATTCAATTTGCTACAGGATAATAATGACACAATGAAATCTCTCGTTCAGTTGATAGTCTCGTTCACTTGCAATGAACGTGTAAAGGTCACTTGCAATTGGTATTATACTGACATTATTAAGCGCATTTCAGCTATTACTGTTTTCTAATTTTTATTTATATTATTTTCTACTAAAAATATCGATATATTAGAATAAAAAACCGGTAAGGTGCAAGTCAGAGTCAATCACCGATTGTTCTGTATTAATTTCAGGATTGTAGGTCAACAGGAATTACAGCTTGGAAAAATTCATAAACTTAAGTAAGGGTATGCACTCATTTTGTATGAAATGAACTACAAATATAAGAACCATAAATATAAGTTTGTAATCATTTTATTTCTGTAATATAATTATAAATTTAATTTTTTTCCGATTTAATTTTACTTGTTATTTTTACTAACAGTAGGTTATGTGATTTTAAGTATATATTTATTCAACGAGTAATTTTTCAGCATTAATAAATCAGGAATACAAAACACCCTTATTCATTTGATCTCTTTTAATCTGTTTAGTGGTTGGGAAAAGCTTTGCGTACGGAAAAGCCTGTGATAATCGTTGCCTTGACCTTTGTTATTTTACAGTTAAAGCTATTTACAAGTATTACTATTTTGTTTCTTAGTATTTTATTTATATATGTAATATTTGCCACTTACATTTTCCTGGAATACTATCATTACTACTACTACTATCACTACTATCATTAATAACCTAGTCATGTGGCGCATGAGCACAAGCGTACGACTGTAAATAGGACAGGTTGAGTTCGATTTTCTCTCGAGAACATTAACATATTTTCATTTCCTCACTGTGGTAACGTGGCAAAGCGAGTCGTTGAGCTCACTTAATACGCAATGCCCCAAAAATTCTGCGGAAAGTGGGGACAGGAAGTGTCTTAATGGGAACAGAATGTCCCTTTACTAGTTTCCTAGGTTTTCCTCTATCTACCTCGTACATAGACGAGATACAGCGTGATGCAAAAAAAATATTATTGTAGAGCCGTCGTGGCACAGTGGGATATTGTCTGACTGTAAAAGCGATCAACTCTCAGGGGAATGATTATATTTTAAATCATTTCGATTTGTCGTGACAAATTTGTCCCATTCTATTTATTTTTAATGTTTAATTTAAGTTAGTGTTAGTATAACAGAGTCAGTATCCAAACTGCATTGTGTACGGCCAAACGCGCTGCTGTGTTGACGTTTCGCCGTCTCATCAATGCAGCTAAGGCACCGTTAACCTTGTTACCGGCAGCAATACGCCTTTCTACATCCATCTCGTATCTTCCATCTTTACTGAACATACTTCTCAAGTATACCACTTCATTCACTTGTTCTAGTATCTTACCATTTACACTGATCTTATATTCCGTCTTTTCTTCATCTCTTTCAAAAATCAGAACCTTTGTCTTATTCACATTGAGGCTTAGACTTAGACCATTATTCTCACACCCCTCTTTCAGAGTGGTGACCAATGCCTGCAACTCGCATTCTGATGATGGAATAAGCACTTTATCATCTGCGTACAGCAGGCAATTCACATTCAGGTAACCTACTTTCACTCCCATATCACTTTGTTTCACTCCTTTGGAGATTTTTATAAAATTATAAGTTATTAAATTTATTAATATTATCATTATACCAAGTAATGCATTAATAATTCATCAGTGCATTTATTTCAAACAGTTCATTTTGTATACTCGTATGTGGTACTTCATCATCATTTATAATTTGAGCATTTTGACTTCACTGGCGTCGTTGAGTTCCATCACCTGATATGCAATTTCTCCAGAATTCGGCGGAAAATGGAAGCGAAATGCTCAATAGGCTTGTTTCTTAGGTTACCCGAAAATTTTTTGTCAACAATTATGTATGCTTCTGGAGTGTAACAAACTTGGATAATAACTGCTAAACGCAAAGTCCTATTGATTTTGCGCCACCGAATTTTCGCACATTATCATCGTCCCGAATATGTCAAATTATACTTACAAATATTCATGATTGCCTCGTGATTGCAGCGTGAAATAACCCAGCAACCTTAGTTCTAGGTCAAACGTATTTTTTTTCCAAAATTGTAAGTGCTATTAAATTAACTATATTTTTAATTATATAAACGTAAAAAAATTGTAAAATTAAAAAAGTGTAATCGAAATAAATTAATAAATAAAAAAAAATACATACAATCGAATTTGCGTATGGGACAAAAATTGAACAGTGGCGCTTCTAGTGTTAAATTACAATGTATTTAATGTATAACAGTATAGATAACCATACTACAAAAAATCCAAAATACACTTAAATAACGGACCGCTAGTAATAGAATAAACTATTCATGAGGATAATGTTGTGGAATTGGAAATATAGATAGCGTATTGTGCTATCAAATGTATTTGTATCAAATGTATTTTAGTTTCCCCTGTTTGGTTATACAAATACAACACAAGGCATGGAACTTAACATTCTTGTATAGTGCCAATCGGTTGGATGGTGATTGGTTTGACAGGTCTTGCAAAATTGCTGCCTTCAGCAAACGCAAGGCATATCCAATTTGGCCCCACTGGACACTCGGAGATCCTAAGGTGAAAGCCTCAAAAAGGAACACAATCGAGCCTCAAGGTACATTCTTTAAGTGGAAAATTGTCAGAGAAAGAATTTCAAAGATAAAATCTGTGAAAAAGTGAGAAGCTTAAGAGTACTCGTCCGCAACTTATGAGTTTTGAGCCTTTTCAAAGTATTTTTTTAAAAGGTAAGAAAAAAAGGTTAAAGGTATTGCATAATAGTTAGGCCTTGTATATTTAGGTGGTTGTTGGTTCATACCGTGAGTGAAAATAAAACAATATATAGCTTAAAAAAAATAAACATAAAACACACAATACGTACTCTGGAAAACTTTCAAGACATTATTAAAAAACTTACGATAAAAATAATACAAAATAAAAAAAATATTGTTTTGTATGATGATACAACATCACATATTTCATATCATTAGTTATGTCAATATTTCAATGCTCGTAAGTTGGATTTATTTCGCACAGTCACTTGCCAGTTGAGAAGGATGTGACGTTATCTTGCAATTTATTTATTGCTAACTAGTCTTTTCTAGTTGTTACTTCATATATACCGAAAAAAAGATAGACGCGCTTTTTTCGAAGAAGTTGCAACAAAACCGCAGAGCAGTGTAGTTCCATTGTATCCAGGTAGTAAGAATGATATTAAAGCTTGTGGCGTACTGTGCGGTAGAATTCGACGGTGGTGGGACTTGGTACCTACCAGGTCAAAAAATTAGCCGAAACACTGCCCATGAAAAAAATCAGTAAAGAACATACATACATAGAGACGTCTCTACGCAAAGCCAAAGTTTTAAGCTTTTCATAGTTTATTAGGCCCTCAACAAAAAACGTCTCTCGTCTCGTTGTACGCGACTAAATGCTGATTGATACTCTGATGCGCCAATATAAAAGACGATAACATTACTCCAAAAGAGGCCGAACCCGGGCCCTACATAGATCTAATCGTTGTTTTAGATTGAAGCACTGTCTCACTCTTCCGCTGACACCCAGTTTCTCGGCCTTCAAAATATACAACATAAGACACGACAAAGCAACATAATAATAAATAAAGTCCTTTACGAACATAGCAACCCCCAGGATGATTCATAAAGTAAGATGTATAATTATGTAAGAGTGACATCACTTGGTCGGCCTACGTGAGTCTCTGATAAAAATTACAATGCCAACCGCTGTGTCATATGATGGTGGTGGACTGCAATCAGGTTGGAGTGTAAAAATAAATCAGCTTCACACTCTATACCGCACACACCAGGGTAGTCTGATCGAGCCTAGTGTTAAGACACTCCGTTCTCCACTTTCTGCCTAGTTCTGGAGGCATTGCGTGTTGAGTGGCGGAGCTCAACGCCGGGCTTTGCGTCGACATCAGAGCGAGGAAATAAAAATATAAATAAAATAAATATTTAATTTCCTCGAGTGGGGATCAAACCCACAACCATTGGCCCTGTACTACGACAGGCCTCAATTGTTGTTGGAGTGTAGATACCTGATAATACACAAGTCCACGTTAAGCGTGGGAGGGGCTGCCGTAGAGCGTTTGCCATGTTTGCCTTGTCTAAACTGGAACTGTGCCCTCTATAGAATTCGAGAAAATTACACTATTTGTTGAAATGAAATGACTAAAAACGGTGAATAAATTCACACCTAAGTCAGGTAATATTATTTAGTGAATTTACGTCAAGTAATATTAAATTAAGACACAGTTCCACGACACTTCTGTAGACCCTGCAAAATTGTATATACAAATATTTGCGTAGGTAAACCACCTACGCATACAATAAGGAAATTTGGAGATAAATATTTTATATTAATTTTGGAAATTTTTCCAAAATTTAAATGTGGTTTTTGTAACATTTTGTTAACATTATAAAGTAAATGTTACTTTTGAATCAAGACATTAAATTAATAAAAAATCTAGGATATCTTATTAATTTTTCTAATCTATTTTTATCTATTTAATTTCACAAAAACCATTCTAGAAATATTACATAATAATAAAAACATTACTGAAGTAGTTGATATTTTTCCGTCTCGTCCCCTTTAGTTCTAGATTTCTTTATTATACAGGGTGGAAGAGGCAACGTTTCTTTTACGGAAACAGCATATAAGGTAAAATATTTCAAACCCATAAAGAAATTTATCAAGATAACTCAACAGTTTAGACGTAGGATTTTTTTTTCATTTCACGATGTTTATCCATACCAGTATTTCGTGTGACGCAGTTACGCAAAGCTGCGAATAACGTCAACGCATACTACTACAGAAATACTACTAAAAGTTAAACAACTTTGAACTTTGCCGCCAATACCTACGACTCGATTTCGGAAAGGCATATGCGGCGGTTTCCCTTTGATAGGTATTTCGTTTGAAAAATCACTTGTTAATTTTTAGGGTTTTTTTATTGTATTAGGCTTTTATGGATTTGTTAAAACTATAGTTTCATCTTAAGTGGTCCTGACTCTTTCACCCTGTATCCATGTGTAACTGTTAGTTATACAAATAGGTAAAAAAAATTATTATCATATAATTAATTACTTACGCAATATAACGAGCGATATGAGTAGAAAAAGTTAAAGTTCTTTGTTATCACAAACTGATCAAGTATTATTGGTCAGGCTTAGAGTTAAATTGTATACAGTAGAAGTAGAAGCGATGGGTATAATAGTAAAATCTCCTCATAATCTTTTAAATATGTCTTAAATTATCATTGCTTTTATCTAGAAAGTATAATTTCATTAGAAAAGAGAAATAATTTAAACAATTGATTCCTGACAGTGCAGTTAATAAATACTACACGGTACTCACTTCGCAACGCAGTGAATCCATGGAATGTTAAGTAGTTTTTTATAGGATAAATTATACATATAGATTTTTTTTCGTATTATATTAAAATTTAGAAAGTACGCTTTAAAAACTAATTATTTTAAAGGATCGTTTCCGAGAGTAAAAAAATAATCTACAGTAAAGGCGTAGGTAACAAACACGTAATATGTACGAGATATCTATAACATTTAAAAGACTTATTTTGTTCATAATAAGATTTGTCCATAATATGATATTTTGCCATTTCTTGTATCCATATATTTTGTTTGTTTGTGGATTTTATAGACAAAGTTGTATATTTACATTTGGTTTTTCCTCAAAAAATTAAATCTACTACTAATCTAAATATTCAAGTTCTAAATCGATATTTTAAGTAACTGAAGGCATATAAAATAAATGTAGGTAAATGCAGAAATAGCTCGCAGTGCTTAAATAGTTGTACATTGTGTCTGTATGTATTGAGTACCATGTTCAATGGTATTTGCTAGAATCTTGAGAACGAATACGACGCAGGCGAGGGCCGAGGAAACAATCTACTAAACTAAACTGACTTCAGATTCCCACATTGAGACTTAAGCAACATTTATATATAACATATATTTCTTAGAAATGTTAAGCTACTGGCTACTCTGACTTACTGAAATACAAAATAAGCGTTATTTTGTGTAAATGAAATGAAATTAATGAACGTAGCGAAGAAAACAAAGATGCATAGAGGCCAGCTGTGGCACAGACACACAAGCGTGCAACTTTACGACAGGTTGTGGCTTCGATTCCCTCTCGAGGTAATGACATTTTTAATATTTTAGTTTCGTCGCGGTTTGCCTCATGCACGGGCACGTGCACGTTCCTTTTTATTTTTACTGTAAAATCCACGCTAGTATCCCATTGCAATAGTGTATCTCTTTATTGAGTATTTATTGAGATGGTGACGGGTAAAGTAATTATATGATGATGATATTCCCCCTATCGACCCTTTAATCAATAATACATTCAGTTTGCTAAGTCATGGAACTCAAAACTTTTCTTTGTTTGCAAGTGTTTACAACTATCGCATAAAGTAGCCAAACTACGATCCGTATAAATAATTACCATATGTTATGTCAATTCTGATTTTTTTACAAATTATAATTTACGCAGCAGATGATAAAGTTAAAAAAACAATTTTAACTAAGTCATAAAAAATTGTGTTAGCCTTTCTTACTTTCAAAATTGTTAAATTTGAAACTCACTTTATCACGACAATAAAGATTGTTACCTTCGAAATAATTGAATAGAAGCTTTAAAACTTCACGGACGAAATTGAACAGCAAATTTCAAATGGTTTTAGAGTTATATAGATAACTTTCAAAGAGCTTTTAAGGCTCTTAGATATAAAACTTGAAATATTTTGGAAAAGAAAAAATATATTTTAAAATATGATTGAACATAAACGTTCTTGATTATTTTTGCACAAAACTAATATTTCCTAACTTTGTGGAGATTTTTTAAAAAAATATTATTATGGTTTTTTTCATAGTATAGTCAAAAATATGTATAATATATGAATATAATAATTACTTTTTCTTTTGCAATGTTTTAATTTAAAATCGTCACCATAATTACTTAATATTGAAATATAAAACAAAGAACTCTTCCTTTTTAAAAAAGTTAAAATTTATATATCATATACATAAGTATACGATATAACATCGAAGACATTGCAATTATGCTTAAATTATGTCACTTGACTTCTTTGTATAGGATTCAGAGAAATAGCAATCGTTGTCAGCATTCAGTAGACACGCTCAGGGACTTCTTTAGAGAGCTATTCATTTTTTCTTCTACTCATATCATCATTTACTTTCTTAAGCTAAAAGCTTAAGAAAGTAACTTGTATCTATGAAAATTGTTGATATTTATATAGTGCAATATATATTTGCTATTAAAAATCCATTTCATTACACTTTTGAAACTGTTGCAAGTCAAGAAAAAAATACATTTAAAAATAACTAACTAGTAAAAGTAAATAAGTTAATGTGTTAATCATAGTACTTAGTAACTAGAAAATTGTTATTTACTTACACGCGGCCGGATAAAAAGAAAGCAGTAGGTTATTAAAATACCTAAACAAACGTAATACACTCGAACGGAATAGTTGAATAAGGCAAAATTAAAATTGGCAGTTGACCTAATTTCTTTCTGAGAATTACCTATTTAGCTATAATATATGATTAAGAAATTAAAAGTTCATTCTATTTTCATTATGTGCTTGCGTATTGGACTATTAGTTTCTTTTAAGAGTATTTTTGTATTCACTATTTTTATTTTTATTTTAACATTTCTGATCTCGGCGTGGTTTCGTCCGCTCTAACAACAGATTTACTTATTTTGTCATCTCTATTAGTTTAGAGATCTAATAACAGATAACACACAGAAATTTAATAACACACTTGTTATGTGGCAATGTTGTCGCATGTTACTCTTGTAAATTGATTGGAATAAAACAAGACTGAGATTTTTCTGAGATTAGCAAGCAAAGACAAACAGACAAAAATATTTATAAAGGCCTCCAATAAGAAAAATCCATGTATAGATACCGATTCGTTACTATTTTATTGTAAGAATAGATTATGCGATACAAAATGATCAATTAAAATATAGATTTAGATAAAATTTAACGCTTTCAATAACAAGGCAAGGCACAAGTGTGTGACTGTAAGGGTGTGGGTTCGATCCCCACTCAAGGAAATGAATTATTATATTATTTATTAATATTTTCATTTCTTCACTCTGGCACCAGGGCAAAAGCCCAGCGTTCAGTTCCGCCACTCAACACGCAATGCCTCGAAAAATTCAGTGGAAAGGGGGACGGAGTGTTTTGACAATAAGTTCCCTTTGCTTACCCGGTTGTATACGGGATACAGCATGAAGCTGATTTTGAATAACGTTTTAAAACAAATACGAAGCTTACCATTAGATATATGTGTATTAAATTAAATTTTCCAATAAAGGGATACTCTACAACTTCTAAAAGCTTCGATATAAACTTTTAGTTACTTACGGTACATTGGTTGGGCTTAAAGATCACAAAACCCATATTTTATACGCGTTATATGAAGGGAATCCATCATTAGTATCACGCGAGTCACGCTTATTCGACAGAAGCACCACAAAGCCCTTATATTTACGATTATTCATCTCATGTCATTTGCTATGACAGATTGATGCGAATTTATAAAACAAGAATAAAAATCCACCTACCTAAATACATAACTAAACTTCTTGAAAGTTGGTTAAAGTTTGTGTGTAAACTTTACGCCATATTTGAACTGTAGGGTTAATCAATTAGTTGTTTTGACGTAAGGTATAATATATAGATGGAGAGGCGACGCGTGACGCGGGCAGGTCGCGGCGAGGCGGTAACGACTGCGGGGTCCGCGAGCGCGCGAGACGAGGTACTTCTACGCATGCGTTTTAGATATGACGTTACCGCACATTTTTCTCCTCAACACATTAAGTAAATTGCAAAACCACCAAATTTAAGGCTCATTAAGAATATTTATATGAAATGTTAGATTTTTTCGTTACAAAACTAAACAGAGGCCGTCGCGTCGTGGCGCAGGGCCACAATGGTGTGACTGTAACGAGACGGTCGTGGTTTCAAACCCCACTCGGGGGAATAGAATTCATTTATTAATAGTTGCATTTCTTCACTCTAAGAAGACCAAGGCCCGGCGTTGAGTTTGCCACTCAACACGCAATGCCTCGAAAAAAATCAGCGGGAAGTGGGGAATGGGATGACTTAACACTACGATTCCTCTGCTTACCCCTATTATATGTGGGATACAGATAGCAAAGCTCTTATATATAAAACATGATCAGCATTTTTTTATTAAAATTGAATAGAGCATAATATTTGAATTAAATTTTGTATGACACAAAATATATATATTTAAGATTTCTTTCGTGTTTTTCTATTTAACTAAAATTGTAATTTTAAAATTATTTATTTGGCTTTTCCGGTTATGATTCGCTAATTGACCTAAATTAGAGAAATTTCTTTCGTTTTAACGATAGCAAATTGTCGCATTTAAATTTCATTCTTAACTTGGCAAGAATACCGTACTTTAAATTCTGAAGTAAGATTTTATTATCATTCATTCCATTTGAAAATTTTATACAATTACTTAATTTAAAATATTGTATCTCATCTATTTATGTATTAGGATGCAATACTAAATATGGATACGGACGGAATAAGGTAACGTAGTGTTAAGACACTCCGTCCTCCATTTTCTGGCAGGCATTGCGTGTTGATATTTTTTCATTTCATAACGTATGAACTGTCAAAGCCATTTACAGTACAGCTTTATTTGATTACTTTAAATGGGTGACGCCTTTTGTTTTTCCAAAAGAATACTTCAAAACTTTCTACTTATATCATCAAAGTAAACGCTAACACGAATTGTGAGGAAAAACGTTATAAAAGTCAAGCATTTTAATGCTCCTTAAGACGATGAATAGTAAAAATATTTCAGCGAAAACGCGTCACGTAGAACCTTCGGAGGAGGTTCGAGAATGCCAACGCGTGTTCCACCCCGATATGAAATGCTTAGGCCCGGGAGGATAGAATTGATGGAAGTGACTTTGTCATTGTAAGCCCAAATATTTGATATTATAGTATACTATATTTATTAATGAACAGCCGACTTTCTCTCTCTCTCAATTACAAAATTTCTACAGAAAGAGAGAAAACGTGCTAACGTGCCACACAAATAAAGTTGGTGTGAAAAACGTATTTAAATGAAACAAACTGGCTTACTTGCTTAACGATAAGAGAGTTGGATACGACGAAATTTAATACAAATAATAACATATTTAAAAGTAAATTGGAATTCTTTGCTGTTGTCTGATAAATACACATTATTTACACATAAAATACATCTAAGCAAATTATTTTATACCATTATTATTCAATAACTGAACGATTAGATATACATAATATATTAATGAACAAAAAATATTATAATAATTTAAATTCTCATCCAGCTAAGTAGTAATATCTATATCCACAATATGCACGAAGATAGGTGTGTCGTGGCGCTGTCACGGAATATATTTGGAGCGTGCGATTTTAGGGAACTCGTCGCACCTCACCCGATATTCAAAGCTATTGAGGGAATTGGTGAATTTGATTACACTTGATATTGAGACGTCAAGCATCATGTGACTTAAGCCTCAACCATAGTATTATACACTTATATTTATATATAGTGAGAGGCCACTCGTGGCGCAGTGGCACAAGTGTGACTGTGAAATTGACTGGTTGTGGGTTCGATCCCCACTCGAGGAGATGAAATATTTAACACTAGGTCTCCTCTGCCTATCCCGGTATGTGCGGAATACAGCGTGAAGCTGATTTTTATATTTTTATAGTTTATAGATAAACGTATCCCTTACTGAGTAGGACAACACGTAAACAAAATAGTCTGTTACGGATATATAGAAATAAATAATGTGGACGGTTTATATACAGTTAAAATTTATATAATTTTTATCTTTAAACTTTTCGTATTTGGTATATTGAGAGGTAACCAGAGATAACCTAGTATTATTATGTTATGTACCTTCTCGTTCACCACTGCGCTTCGAACCAGATCGGGAAGTCGCTTCATTCAATAATTAATTTACATTATACACTAGCTATTGTGCATTGGATAGGAAATTGATATTCCCTTTTTATTTACGAGCCGAATGAAATAAGCAAACAGAGATATTGAATTTTGAAAGTGGAAAACGGAAATGTCTTAACACACTCCGTTCGCATTAAAACAATATCACTAGTTTCCCAGTTCGATGGACAGCCTACCTTGTTATGTGCGGGATACAGCGTGAAGCTTAAAATACTCTTGATATATAATATGCGAATGAATACAAATTATTAAGAATATATAAAGTTTTTAAGAATATATAAGTTTTAATATTTAGATCGTTCTGCGTTCACGAGATTATAATCATGTAGGGGAAATCACCGTCAACAATCACTCTATGGCGCGCCGCTCGGTCTTCTTGTTTATTGTTAACGTTAAATATGGATTGCATTTTAAAAACAAGTTAAATACTATATTATCTGAATAAATATGAATATTTAAATTTTGCATTTCATAGATTCTACTTTAGATTTCTCTTTCGATTTAAGATAACATGTTATATTAGATTGTATATTTTCAGATATTTTCTCTTATTTTTTATTAAATTGTGGCTAATCAAAATATAAAGAAATTTAAATTTTTCATTGTAAATAACAGCATAGGAAGATATAATCACTTCGAATTTCCTTTCCCCTTTTTACTCTATAATATAAAGGAACTATATCGAAAAAGAAACGATCTTATATGTTTCGTAACATTTTGAGTGTAAGATAAAACTAGAATAGATGTGTGGCATCTATGCTAGTTTTATCTTACGCTTATCTTTTGAAACTCTACTTATCTTTTGAAAATAAAAACTACAATACACTATTCAATTTGTCATAGTTTAATTTGTTCCTGTCCACCTTAAATAATTAAAAGGTCAAAATCATCTGCGAAAAGGTTAATATCATATTGGTTCTTCATATAAAAAAGCACATCGTTAATATTAAGGAGATCAAGAATAGGTCCATGTGGAACGCCCATCCTTAGAGAAGATATAGATGATTTTACATTATTTATAACTTCTGGATTCTTTGGTTTAGATATGAAGCAATAAGATATAGAGCAGTAAGGTGTACACTACAATGATATAGTTATAGTGACAGAGTTTCATGGTGTATACAATCAAAGGCTTTGGATAATTCACAAAACACTCCAATGGCATTTTGTGACTTCTCCCATGCGTCATAAATATGCTTTAGCGTGCAGCACCCGCATCTGTAGTGGACTTGCCTTTGGTTACTTACATGGAAACAATTGTTAATATAAAAAAAATATGAGCTGGTTATGTATTATTTCTTTAAATGTTTTACTTAAAGGCGACCAAACAGAAATCGATCTGAAGTTTTTAGGGTCTATATTTCTTTAAGTCAGGAAAAGTATTATATTAAGCACGTTAACATCAGTTTTCATGAGGCTGTTCCGAATCTAGTGTTAAGACACTCCGTTCCCCACTTTCCGATGAATTCTGGAGGCATTGCGTATTAAGTGGTGGAACTCAAGGAAGCCCTTTGCCTCGACACCTTTGCCTCGACACCAGAGCCAAGAAACAAATTTATAAATTTAAATAAAGATTTTATTTTCTCAAGTGGGCATCGAACCCATAATTCATACCGGGGCACGGAAATAATTTTTTTTTACAATTCAATCATTCGTATGGAAATCAAACCTACAACCGATCTGTTGACTTTTTTATAAATTATTTTAAAATCTTTTTACATTTTTAAAAGAAAGTGTGAAATCATAACGTACAAATACAATATATGCGTTATTCTGGATGGGAAAAACATAAAACGTGTTGTCTATTCTATTTATTTAACTTTCCTATCTATTATCAATAGATAAAAAATACGTACTTGAACATTTTCGATTTCAATGAGAGTACATTATCATAATATATATATATATATATATATATATATATATATATATATATATATATA
>DWAN01003126.1:0-13911 GCA_018230445.1 Heliconius hewitsoni | reverse complement strand
GCGCGGGTTCGAGTCCCGCTACGTTCAAATTTTTGTACGTTTTCTAAATAAGTATAGTATTTATAGTATATCCATTATAGTGCAAACATTTTTAGGTATATTTAAATTCAACCATATAGATTGAATTTAAAATATTTAAAAGATAGTTATATATAATCTTTTAATTTTTGATTTTGAGGCTTTCATAATTTTTTTTGTTTTTGTGTTATATAATTCAAAAATAAAAAAATACAATTTATCAAAATATATAAGAATATATTAGTTACCAAACCAAAATTTCAATCAACGAAATCCTTATTGAATCCGAACTACGAAAAATGTAAAACTCTATACAAATGTTCGAACTGACACATTACCCTACTACCACCGAAAAAGTGGCAGTGACAAATCACTCAATTCCTCAATGCCGACTGTAAGTGCCGTCCATAATTTACCTCCTGTCATTAAATAGACCGAGAGATGGCCGGAAATAAGCATCCAAAACAAACATCAGACAAATGACGGGGGTCCTAAAGGGAGTATTTCAGGGAAACAGCTCTTGTTTTGACAAGTTTAGTTTCACAAGTGTATGTGAACGGAAAAATAACACCTTCTGCTGTATTTATGTATCGGTCTGGTTTTGATGTCAACTTTATTTTTTTCTGTATCTGTTAGTCTTTTATTATAGACACGTTCTCACGTATCTCTATTTTCTATTTATATGTTTATTTTTAGTTGAAAGGTGTTTAAGATGTTTTAAGATATATTCTAAACACAATATAGATTATGATATAAGCGAAGAACGAAAAACGAATAGATCCTTCAAATGCTTCAATTACACTTTTCAGCTTTTAGTTTCTTAACTACGGTTATTCTTATTCATGTACGTACATAAATCATATGTTAGGTAAAAAAATACAATTAAAAGCAAGATCTGGGCATTCTAGCAAGGTTCATGATATAAAAATATTGTATTAACACTTAACATGGTCATATTATTTGATAGTTTCCAATCAAATCAGATGTCAAGGAGAAGGTTTAAACAGAAGCAGACCACTACAGATAATATTGTGACGCATCATTCGAATTCTCTCTCATACAATTTAAGTAGCAAGTGCTCATATATGCCGCGTTATATGCTTTGTGTGTTGAGCGAAACTTGAACCTACGTCTATAGTGTTGATCTATTTAAATAAAATACATACGCACCACGATGGTGTATTTTTTGTTAAGTTCACACAGTATTCTGATGCTTCACGCTGTACCCTATATATGTAGTGAAAATATTAAATATTTCATTTCCTCGATTGAAAATCTAACCTACAATCTATCTATCTATATTATACACCCGCACGCTTGTGCCACTGCGCCACGACTGGCCTCTCGCAACCGTGTTAAGTATTGATAAACAAAACATTTTTATGTAAATTGAAATTATTTGAGCTCGAAACGAATACGTAAAAATTAAATAAAATGTCAACATTTATTTATTTAAGACTTTGCAAATTTTACTGAAGCTATAAATATCTTTATTTGTGTAATGCCTTCGGTATCTCCCGAAGGAACCTTAAAAGAAGTTTTTATACCACAATAACTTCTTGAATCTAGGATCGCTGTGTCAAGGGAATATTTTTATAGAAAATCGATTCTGTTAAAAATTACAATACATTTTCCTTTCTTAAAATGTACGTAATATGCAGAGTAAATTGACATACTCATACGTAGACCAGAAGATACAACTAGGTTACACTGCTCTTTGGCAATATGAAAATAAGCTTATATAAAATCAAAAGCAAGCGTGATGTATAAATAATAATTATTTATTGAAATTTTTATTTTATCGCACTGGTAGCAAGCCAAAGCGCGGCGTCAAGTTCCGCCACTCAACACGCAATGCCTCGAAAAATTGGTGGAAAGCGGGGAACGGAGTGTTTTAACACTAGATTCCCTTTGCCCGTCCTGCATATGCGGAATACAGCGTGAAGGTGAAAAAAATAAATAAAACACTCAAAAGTACATTAACAATATAAAAGAAAAGCAACTTAAATCAATTAGAAACTGCAGTTTAAATTGTTATATCTTTTACAAAAGGCTGTAAAATGTAAGAATAAGAACAAAAGTACAAAAAAATACCTAGACAGTACGAATAGTCCCATTTCTTGGCACTCCTCCCTGTGTCTCCCTCTTGGCCTATTTACCTCTTTATCACAATCTGGGAAAATACACCAACCAGCCTTGTCATTTGAAAAATCACAGAATTAAATATGTTAATATATACACAATATCTATAATATATATAGATATTGTGAATTTATGGTAAAAAATACGTAACACATTTAGTCGATAGAGTTTTTGACTAAATAGATACAACACAAAAAAAATTGAACCAGCATTCTTAGATTAATCTCTAAAATGTTAAGTCGTTACTTTTTTTATCAGCTTCTCGCTGTATTCCACAAATAGCTGGTTAGGCAGAGGGAACCTATAAGACAATCCGTTCTCCACTTTCCGCTAAGTTCTGGAGGCATTGGGTGTGGAGTAGCGGAACTCTACGCCGCGCTTTGCCTCGACACCAGAGCGAAGAAATTAAAATATAAATGTAAATAAATATTTCATTTCCTCGAGTGGGGATTGAACCCACAACCATTTGATTTTACAGTCGCACCTTGTGCCTCTACGCTTCGATTGGCCTCAAATCTATGTTTAATATTATATATCTAAACATTCCGCACACAGTGTAACATAATAAAGTAATATTCATAAAATGTACTTAGATTTTTGTGGACATATTTCAACGTAGTAGTCATATTTCTCGTTATATATATTTACATACGTATATACCTAATGCCTTCCGGTTTCATACGCTTGAAACATTTGAAATTTTTATTTAATTAAATATTCATTTTAGCTTTAAAAATCTAAAGTCTATTATACGTAGTTAAAAGTTTTCCTTTCACCTACTATACAATGTAAAACGTTAAAATTGTGCTTTTAGAACTAAGCTAAAGTCACTTAAAGCATTTCCTATTTGATAGTAGAATAGTTATGGCATACTTTTTCTATATTTACCATCTCAGTGTTATGAAATTTTGCTCCCAATTTATGACGACAGGTGAAACGCGACAAGTTGTGGGTTCGATGCCTGCTCGAGGAAATATAATATTTAATATGTAATTTATTTTGCTCTGGCGTCAAGGCAAAGCGCGTCGTTGAGATCCATCGTTCAACACGCATTGCCTCCAGAGTTCTGAAGAAAATGGGGAACGAAGTGTTTTAACTCTTTTTTGTTAATTTCAATTACTCAGTTGTTCTTTTTAATATTAAGAATTTTATTATCCCTACTTATGTCTACTTATTCGGTTTATTTTAGTACATTTATGTCTATATTTTCTTACTATTTCTATGAAAAGCTTAAAATTATTTATAAATATATTAAAAAAAAATATTCGTATAATTCAAGGCGAAGCCGCACGGGTCCACTATTACTAGTATAAAACATTGAAATACGTACAGTTGCATTTAATATTTTTGCACTACAAAAGCTTCAATTATTTATCCGTTTGAAATATTACCACGAATTGAAACAATTTGGTATAATTTCCGATAATTACTGATAAATCGTAAAATTAATTGAAATTATGTTTAAGTAGTACATTTCAAGAGAATATAAGTAATTTACTATTATTGATATTTTTGTTCAATTAATGAATTGGTTGCATTTGCATAATTGGAAAATAAGAGTGTTTCAAAAATTAAGTCTCTCTCTTACTCGTAATTAGCTTTCAACGTAAGTTTCCTATAGTCCCGTACATCAAAATGAAAAAGCGGAACCCTTATGGCGTGGAGGTATCAAGTTGAAATTACTATCAAATATCCAGGCCTGCGGACCCTGGGAAACTTTACGTTACGCCTAATCGAACTAGAGCAAGCAAACCCCTCTAATAAATATTGAACCTGCAACCATCGTGATTACAACCAGATACTGTCTCACTACGCCAAGCCTTCAATCTAATAAATATTAAATAAAATATAATATCAAGTTTTCAAATATAATAACCGTACACGATCGTAAGCCGGAAATAGGAAACATGATGATTTAAGACCCTCACACAGACTATGGTATGCTTATATTCTTAAAACATTATACATGCACCGTTAACTTCTCCTATAAACACGCTTCGACAAGTCTCACGTCTTATTGAAAATTAAGCTGGGTAGTAACCCAGCTAAAAAAACGATTTAAACGGAGTACCATAACTCGTTTTTGCATGTGACTTTGCTTGAGTAAGCGAGAAAGGCTATTATTAGCTATTATACTATTATATTATTTAATATTTGTTAAATGGCTGATATTACTCAATAATAAAAAGTTCTATTGGAGTTGAGAATGAAAAAAGATAAAGAAGAAAGGATTTTTTTATGAATCATACCTAGAAATCATTTTTGAAAGGCTTTATTAAAATCAATAAATTTAAGCTTGATGTACCTTTAAAGCGGTAATATATTAATACGGAAGCCAAAAGATTATAACTTTGAAAATAAAAGTCCGCCGTCTCGAGAATAAGTCCCGAGGTGATTTCACACTTCAATTTTATTCGGCTTCCAGAGCCCTACAAAAATTACATTAGCATACGTAAATCGTTGTATGATGTGGATAGATATTGTCAAACGCATTCGTGGATAATACATCAAGCGCTCACCTACGTCACACCTTAGTATTTGTATGATGTTCCATTAGGACGAATAAGCGTGTTGCTGATTTTTGTGGACATTTCTGAATATATACCTACTTATATATTTTTTAGCGTCACACTGTAGACGGTATAGTAGACTAGGCAGAGGGAACCTGGGAGCCTAATGTTCACATTCAGACTTTTCAATCTCATTTTTTGAGAACTTTTAAAGGCTCTTTTTAGCTCTGATGACAAGGCAAATCGCGCCGTTGAGTTCCACCACTCAACACGTAATGCCTCGAGAATTCGACGGTAATTGGGAAACGGAATGTCTTAATACTAAGTTTCTAGTTTCTTAGCTGTGTGGGATCCTGAGTGACGATGAAAAAAATAAAGTTAAAGATTCTCGAAGATTTTCACACATATAGTAAGTAAATTAATAATTGTATTAAAAACCGATCTAAAATACGCTTCTTTGTTTTATTACTCTTAATCAATTCCCTTGAACATTATTTTTTTTAAATATTTTATTAATTTTTAGTCAAATTTAAAATATGCATCTAAAAAATATTGTGACGTAGTGGGAACGTCTGGCTGGAAACGCGATGGTAATCATATTATTATACTAAAATCTAAGACAAGTAACTTTTGTTTTTTAATAACGTATTGTTATTATTGTTCGGGTAAAGATTTTCATTTTTTGAAAACAATACATTTACCAGATTCATTGGACTTTTTATTAACGTGGATTTCCGAGTCCGTTCCACTCGAGGAAATGAAATATTTAATATTTTCATTTTCTCGCTCTGGTAACGAGACAAAGCGCGGCGTTGAGTCCCGCCAACACACATTACCTTCAAAATATTGCGGAAATGGGGAAACTGGAGTGTCCTAATGGGAACAGAGTGTCTTAACACTAGGTTCCCAGTTCAGTTCCCAGTTCTTTCTGTCTATTCTGCTATATGCGGGATGATATGTATGAAGCTAAAAATAAACAATTGTGGTTTCTTAGTCCAATAGACCTGTGAAGTGAAACAATTGTTTATTAACATCATTTCCTGTCATCATAGGAGATATAAGGGTCAAAAACCGCACATTGACCTCATTTTAGTAAATTGATACAAACACGCCTACGTGAAAGTATATACATATATACGGTAAAAAAAATCACTAAGGCGAAAAAGATATATGATAATTTCGAAATCACAAAAGGCTGAAACTTAATGTGTTGAAAACGGAACATTTATATGAAAAATGATCTATTCTCGTCTTCATTTTTAAAATATTTTCTAATGTTACTGAGAGCCGACAAAGCGCGAGTGAGCTTTTGATGATAGATATTTATTACATGGAAAGTATTGACAGTAGTTTTACTATTGGAAATGCTATATATAATCTATATAAGATTCTCGATCAAATTTAAATACATACACATATAATTATGTATATGTATGTTTCTAGAGAAATGGTAACTTATAAAAGTTATATTATTAACATGGTATGGCAACACTGTTTTTAGATTTGATTAATGAAAGCATTCCTTTTTCAGTTTCACACTGTATCCCGCTTATCGTAGAGTAGACAAAGGGAACCTAGTGTTAAGATACTCTGTTCTTCACTTTCCACCACGTTTTAGGGGCATTGCGTGCAGAGTGGTGGAACTCAATGCCGCGGTTTGTCTTGTTACCAGAGCAATAAAACGTTATTATTCATAAACAATAATTCACTACCTCTAGTGGGAATCTAACATACAACTGTTGCATTACAGTCCAATGCTTGTGCCACTGTGCCACGATAGCCTCTAAAATCGTATAAAAGAAAAGTACCAAGTAATATTTGTATTTGTTGTAAATTGACAAATTGATTTTAATAAGGTCCTTGCAATAAACACAGAAGACAACGGATTAAATTACATGGTATTGATTTTTTTTATTATTATTTAATTTGTAATTCTCAAATTATATCAATTTTTCACCGATTTCGAAAAATGTGTCGGAAATTGCAAATGAAATCAACGTCGAAAAGTTTTTGTATTTTTTTAACTTAATTATGAATAAAATTAAATTTAAATAAAAAAAAATACGAATATAATAATAATTATTAATATAAAAAAAATACAAAAGGTTTTCGACGTTGATTTTCATATTAATAACTTAATAGTGTATCTTAAAAAATGTTTCGAAATAATCATAGTTGTATTTTTTTTATATAAAAAATTGTCTGGGTAAGAAATTTAGAATAATATTATTCTACTGTATCTCCACTAGTTTCTTGTACCTCAAAATAGATCGAGAAACCTTCATGTTTTTCTACTATTTAAGTAAATATATTGTATAGACGCAAAATACATAATGCTCATTCGTTTTTGTCGGTGTATGACTGAATGGGAGTGAATAATTTATTGTATGCTTATATACATTATCGCTGTGTTTACAAGGTCGTTCTGAATACGATATAATGTATTTATGAGTTTTCTTATGAAATACTCTAAAAGTATTCTTTATATTTATTTATATGTATCATAGGCATAAGAAGACTACAAGATTATGTTACACTTCGGTTGATAGTTCGATTCCTACTCGGAGGAATTAATTAAATAATTAATTCCTTTGTGTCACTGTTTCACGATCCGTTAAAAATAATTTTACTAATAATCAGCTTCACGCTTTATCCCGCACACAGCAGGGTGAGCAGAAGACACTAGAGCGAAGAAATGGAAATATAAATTTAAATAAATATTTCATTTCCTTAATTGGGGATCGAACCCACAACCGTCGCGTTACAGTACACGTGTCCTTGTGCCCCTGGGCCACGACGGCCTAATTTTATTACGTAATACGTAATATAAGCTTACGTACTATTGTACGTACCAACGTACATATGTACGTTAATTTCTCGGAAGACTTATATTTCGTATAAAAATGAAATAAAAACATAAGCACATTTATATAGAGAACTAGATAGCTTGCTTAAATTTCATATAAACTATACCAGCAATAAAACCAGATGATGCAGTATTTGAACTAAAAATAAAAAAAACTGACCTATACATAATTCTGTCATCATTTATTCATTAACCTTAATTTGAATGTAAACCGCTAGCTAACTACGTTCATTTTAATTTATTTGAATATTTAAATAAACTAGATAGAAATTATGTGGAGACAGTTTTTTTTTAATATTTATATTTCGTTTTGACTTTTTGTGGAGTTCGCTTTTAAGTTTCTGTTAGCTTCACAATTTCGTTCTCCACTTTCTGCGGAATTCTCAAGATATTGTGTGTTTAGTGGCGGAACTTAGCGTCGCACTTTGCCTTGTTACTAGAGCGAGGAAATGAAAATATTTAGTATTTAATTTCTCGAGTGGTAATCGAATTCACAACCTGTCGCGTTTACAGTTGCACGCTTGTGCTCCTGCGCCACAACTTTACATAATATTTTTTAGAAAAAATATTTTTACGAATGCCCTCATCTTAGAAGAAAGACAGAGAAAACCCTCCGCTCTACACTTTCGCTCGATTTACATACAAAATGTTTAATCCGAAACAAAAGTACGTCACACGCAAACTGATACTATCCGTACTCAAGTTCTCGTTTGTATCGTCGTCGTTAATCCTTTGTTTCTATACTAAAACTTTTTGACAGATAACAAAGTGAAGTTATAAAAGCAAAAACACAAACTGAAGTGGCTTTTACACATTGTGTTTATAAATATATATTTTTATTGAGAATTTTTCCTCTTGGGCAATTTAAAGTATTTACTATTTTGCTTCTATTATTTTACTACTATTTTTTTCTGTAAAATGAATTTAAATTCTGGAATAGGAAATTATCTATTTCCTTTTCCCGAACTCGCTGTATAGTGTTGAATTTGGACGGATTGGGAAAAATAGAGTGTTTGAACACCTACTGAATTTTACTTTCTGTCTAACCTGTTCTGAATACAGCACAATTGTCGCCATAGAATGAAAAACTATTTAATTTTAATTATATTTAATTGCAGAATCTCCTTATTTTGATTTGAAAGAAAGCAATTTTCGTCATCCAACAAAAAGAAAACGAAATAACAAAATAAGTAACACAGAAAATAATGATTTATCATTAGGGTAAATGAACATAAACTCCATATTATACAGAATATTCCCAAAATGACGATATATTCAACGACCTTGAGAAAGTAAAGGCCATGTAATTTAAACTTAGGATTAGATTTGCATATTGAAGAATGTTGTTACCTTCTATCTAAATACTGTTAGTTGAATATTTAAAAGTGCTTAACCGCTACGGTTGTAAATTTGATTTCTTCTCTAGGGGAGTAAAATGTTTTCATTTTCTCGCTATGGTAACGAAAATGGTAACGAAAGCGCGGCGTTGAGTTCTGCCATGCAACACAACATGTTTGGAGAATTCGACGGGAAAGTGGTAAACAGAAGTGTTTTAATGGGAACGGACTGTCTTAACACTGCGTTTCCCAGGTTCCTTTTACCTACCCTGTTATTTATGGGAAGTTGCGTGAAAAAAATGTATTTAATTTTATTTCTTTAGATATTACATGTAATATGTAGATAAGATTGATATTGCTTTTTTTAATCAAGAAAGATAATATATACATACAAAATAAAGTAAAAGAAAAGATCCAACAAATCGACTTTGTAAGTGTTAATTACATGACTAACTAAGAAGTCTGGTTAGTAGTTTCTTCCTTTCTACTAAAAAAAAATATTTTCCTAGTACAATCAAATATAACTTTATTTGGATTTTATTATTTATTTTTAAACATTTTATTTATTTAAAGCAATAATATTAATAAAAAAAATCAAATCACACTTACATTTTCACGTTAAAAACGCCCCTGTGTCAAATTTCACTCTGACGATTCCCAACGGCTCCATTACGGTACTTTACTCATTTTTATATAAAACAAAAACTTTTTAAAATATTTTTCTACTGCTACTGGCTCTTTACGTGTAAGGTTTGCAAATTATGTCAAAGCAAAAATGCTAAAACGTCGCCCTGCGTTACTAAATGTATATCTGTAGTGAAAGATGCGGGATCAAATCCTGTGAAAAAATTCATACGATATTTCTATGTCCAAAATATTTTTAATAATATAAATAGCATTTAATATGTATCTAAAAAGAAAATAAAAAGTAAAGATCGATTAATTAAATCATATAAGTATATTTTATACACAGTATGTATTTTTTCTACAAATTATATTTTTATGTAAATTATAGAAAATAAATAAAGTAAACTATTTTAAAACAATATTTTTTAATGAAACTTTGGTGTTATTCGATAGTAGAAAAATTAGATATTAAACAAATTAGGCAAAAATGGGTCGAACGCTCGTGTGTTCTAAGTTTTTGTTCCCATGTAAGCTCTTTAAGTCAAATATGTTTAGAAATGTTTCAAGCTCTTGTCCTATGTATATGAAAAGTTTTGAAATTGTATTGGACTTAAGGAAAATTATAGAATTTTTAAAATTAATAATAAATTAGCTTCACGCTATAGGTATAGGTATATAGGTAGAGTTAAGTGTTAAGATATTCCGTTCCCCACTTCCCTACACCACTAAGAAAATTATAGAATTTTGAAAACTTTATCACCAATAATAATAATTTGACAATATGGCACTACGCTGGGCATAGCAATAAAAATATTTCGTACGATAGGAAACACGACCGGCTGTGGTGGATGTCAGATGTCAATTTGGTCACCTGTCACTGACAGTTATCACCACCTCATTGCGTACTCATTTTTTTCAATACACTATAGTATAGACAATCCGCTGTAAAACTGAACTTACAAACATATAAAAATAGGTAATCACAATGATATAAAAATATCATCAGTAAAAAAAATTAAACGAAATAATAAATACATAATAAAGCGAGTATAAATATAAAAACCATTCGTGGCACAGTACACGAATATGTGTGACTGTTAACGCGACAGGGTGTGGGTTCGATTCCCACTCGAGAAAATGAAGTATTTTATGTTTACATTTGTTCGCTCTGGTGACGAGGTAAAGCGCGGTGGTGAGTTCCGCCACTCAACACCTAGAAAACCTCACAAAACGTATTGGACGGTTTTCAAGGTTTTTGAATAAAAACTTAATTGTTCATATATGTTAATAAATATAATACAACAATGTATTGCCATATAATGCTTGAACAAAGCATGCCTGATATAAATTGCAATTCTAATGAAATCACAAAATAAAATTAATATAATAATAAATAAAATACTCATAAAGACAAAATAAAACTGCCATCTTTTGTCTATTCTCTAATAAAAACTTCTCATCTACACTTTTAAAAAAATCTATTGAATGTACGTTCCGTTTTTGTTCACGTGAACATAGACATAATGGATTTGAAAGAACTATCCAATATAAAGAGAATCACAGGAAATTGTTCCCCGAAACTCTGAATCGTAAGCTATATATACTCTTGGTTCGTTGTATGTATATTGTATACCCTTTTTTTGTATTTCATTTAAGCATGAAACGTTTGAGTAAGGACAATTTCCTTTGACTGTGATAATAAGTAGTTTGCGTCATCAGTGGAAAATTTTTGTGTTGCTTTTGAAATTCATGGATATATGTACCTATATCTACTTATTTGCTAGTTCGTTGATTTTTTTTTCATATTTCATATTTGGAAATCTTATTGTGGTATAATTGATATTTTCAAACAACATGCAATGATTATGGGTTCTTATTCTGCGCAGGATTATTTTTATATTGTGATACTAGATTTTAGTATTGAGGACGTTGTAGCGCAGTGGCACAACCTCTGTCTTTTCTTTTGGGATAAGACAAAGCACAGCCTTGAGTTTCTTTAGTCGGTATCTCTGAAATGAGGAGGAAAATAGAAAACGAAATATCTTAACAAACTAAGTTGACTCTACCCATCCTACCATATGCGGAATACAGCGTGAAGCTAAATAATAGAAAATATTCTGCCATTTCACACACAATAATTCTAAAAGGTTGGACAGTCGAAAACGTAGAGTACCCCACAGAATGTGGAAAATGGGCGAGAATAAAACACCTAACTCCGAAAGGTTCAAAAGATAAACTGAATGAATGATATATTTATATATGCATAAACAAGATGTATGTAAGAATATACGTATAATTTACATACAAATGTAAGGATCTATATATGTCGTACTTGAAAATTTTTATTATAAATTGGAAAAAATAATTACCTCGTATTCAATGCAGTATATAGTGTTTATAATACCCGAGTAACCAAGAAATCTGAGTGCTAAGGGATTATGTGATATTTCCATGTTTTGCCTTTTTGGCAAAACATGACAGTTGTTTGTTAAAAAAGATATATAAATTTTTATTTTGTTACTTATTATTTATTAATTCTCTCAAAAAAAATCAAATTTTAACTTACGCTTATACTTGTAAATATTAACAGATTTTTTATGTGTATTTTTGTACATACGAATTATGTGGCAACGAAATATTTAAAATAAAAAAAGACCAAGTAATAAAATATGAAAAAATAAAACAGTATTTTCTACAACTCTGTTATTTCAAAACAAAAAAAACAAACAAAGAATAAGTTATTTAAATCTATCTGCATAGAGCTCGTTATGTAAAAATTATGATTTTGTTTACTCCACAACATTTTGCCGCTGAATATTTGTAATCCGTAAAATTTGACTAGTGACGCAGTAGCAGCGAGTTAATTACTTTAGGCATTGCCTTAAAATACTTCAAATTATTAATCAAGGCCGTCGTGGCGCAGTGGTACAAAGTGTGACCGTAAAACCGACTGGTTTCGGGTTCGATCCCCACTCGAGAAGATGAAATATTTACTTCATTTATTTAATAATTACATAATTTGTTTTCATTCTGATAAATGTTTGCAGCCACTATGACATAGATAGAAGTCACTATGACTCTAAAAAGTGTCTTCTAAAATGAACAACAACGGAAGCCTTCCAGCTCTCCAATTTTTACGTTTCCCGTCTTATTAGTAATGTAATAAAATAAAATTCGAACCTGTAGTTCCTGGGATTAATTCATTCAACTAAGGAAACTTCTCTTATTTGTTATATTAGTATAGAAAAATAATGTTACGGAGAAGAACTACAAGTGAAAGTACTAATTTTTGTAAGAATTAATGAGAATTCGTGTCAATCGTATTTTTAAACATAACAATTTTCTTATATATCGTATTGTTATTTATATATTTCAAAATATAGAACAGAATTTGGACGCCAGAGTGGATCGCTCGTAATACTATAAAATTGTGCCGTCACCGGAAAGCAACTGTAGACACCGCCTTTTCGACGCTGCAAGGCTTGACGTTCTCAATCACCCAACACAGTGAAGGAAAACCCAGTGTAGGATATACATTCAACATTGTACTTTAAAATCCACTCCTTGAATACATGTAGTGGAAGGCAATTGGATTGAATAGCGCTGTTTTCTACAGCAAAGGATTCCCCAATATGTACCTACGAATATCTACATATGGTGAAGTCAATGCTGTAATAGTATTGGAAGCATTTTTATGCTGTAAAAGCAAACGTAAATTCTTATTTAATAGGAAGTACTTAGTTGTGGTTTTAGTCAAATTTAGTAAATAAAATCTTGTGAAATTTACAAATTGAGAAAAACGAATATAATATTATTGCAGCCATCATCAGATTGACTATAGGCACGTTTAGGACTTTTACGTAGCAAAGTTGGGAAGTATCTAGTTCGTTCTACCTACAAAACTGACTATGGTGACATGCCTAAAAATAAAATGTGTACATTTATACTTCTATACATAATAATAAAAAGCTGAAGAGTATGTTTGGTTGAATGCGCTAATGCCAGGAACTACTAACACGAATAAAAAAATATTGTTGGAACTATAATTGTGTTGGATAGTCCAATTATTAAGGAAGATTTTCTTAGCAGGGTAGGCAAATGGAACCTGGGAACATAGTGTTAAAACAGACACATTGTAACGATTCATACCAGAATTAAAATTTGTAGGTAAATAATATAATTAATTGAAAAAAGAAATAATAATCACTTATAAAAAAAACTATAAATATAATTTGTAATATTATTTAATTTGTAGCTTAATAAATCTTATAAATAATAGTTTAGTTCACTTCTTAACTACGCGTTCCGTTCACAAGTAATGTTAAAGGGACGTAATATACCGTAGATAAAACACGTAGATATAAAATATATTTATTAAAAATATATTTAATAATTATATTCAAACGTTATG
>DWAN01003125.1:0-13911 GCA_018230445.1 Heliconius hewitsoni | reverse complement strand
ACACCAGAGCGAAGAAATGGAAATATAAATTTAAATAAATATTTCATTTCCTCGAATTGGGATCGTACCCTAAGCCAATCGGTTTTACAGTCACACTTTGTGCCACTGTGCCACGACTGGCCTCATATTACTAACCTAACCTAATATTACAAAAAAAACTCACCTATTAGTCCTAGCTTCGATGGCCCGCCGAATAAAAGAGGCCGGATTATTGAGTTGCACCGGAGTAGACGGCTGCGAGGGTCCAGCCCCTTCCTCACTCGATATACCAGATTCGATCATTTCCTTTAACGGAATCCCCAGTAATTTCTTCAATAATTGCACACCCCACAGTAAGGAAAGTTGTGTTCTCAAATTTCCCATAGCTGGCGGTAAATAGACGTCGAGGCTTTGCGAAAACCAGCCCAGTACTGGATGCCAGTTGCTGAGATTCCCTTTCTTGCATACTACGTATTGCTGACAGCTGTCTAGAAACCGGGTTACGACCAGCTGCCGGGAATAGATTTAAAATATTTTTTAATATTTTTTTTCTGTATGATTATAAATAAATAGAAAATAATTTTAAACTTATTTAAGATGTACTTTCTTAAATGACACACATTGGAGTCTTCACATTATATAATTTTACAAAAAAAAACACAAGGTGACCAAGCCAATATCATTTATATTAAATTCATTATAATCAACTTTACTATAAAACTTTAGAATCGCCAAATGAATAAACTACCACCAGTTCAATATATTTTATAATAACAATAAATAAGGATAATAAATAAAGTGTGACTGTAAACCTGCTGGTTGTGGATTGGACAACCGACTCGAGGAAATGAAATACTTCTTCGCCCTGGTGTCGTAGCGGCGTTCCCGACACTCAACTCAAACGCAACGCCTCCAAAATGCGTCCGAAAGTGGGGAACAGAGTATCTTAACACTAGGTTCCCTCTGCCTACATTACTGTAAGCAGTGTGAAGTTTATTTGACTTATTTTATTTTACAATAAATAACAAAAAATATTAAAAGAACTTACCACAAATGTAGGATAATATGTCCCAGGGTTAGCGTAATCCCTCTCAGAATAGGCCAGTTGTATTAAATTTGCAAGCACACACAAGGCATAGTTTCCCTCCAGTGTGTTAAAGACAATGCGCATATTCTGATCAGCACTGAGGAACTCTATACATTTGTCGAACATGCCATGAGATCTGAAGGCTGCCATTGACTGAAATTGTAATGATAATAAACAAATAAATGTAAGAAAAAAGAGATGCTCTTATCTCTTCCCACATAGCATGGCAGACATTGGCTGTTAAGGAGAAAGTGGGGATAATCTAAATATAATTAAATATATAATAATATTCTATTAAATATATATTCAGATGTTATATGGAATAATTACATATAATTTCCCTAAACAAGAATCAAAGTCACAACCGTGCAAATTAAAATAGTTAATATATTTATTTTGAGCTAGAATTTAACTGTACTGTCATAAAATCTTTAAGTTCATATGTTTAATATTAAGAAGACAAACAAATAGCTTGTATTATCTTTTCCCGATCTTTTTACTTTGTTGGGTGGTTTTAAGATATTATATATTGAATATAACTAAAGTCTATTTACCTCGACAACTATTTAATAATTTTGTGACAGTATGGCAAAAAACATTGATTTACATATTATCTCAATGTCTCCTATAGTAGTTTTGACACCACAATCAAGTGATGGTTTTCATTTGTTTTAGTGGTTCCTGAGATTAGTGTGCTCAATCACACAAACTCCTTAGCTTTATAATGAGTAGATTTAAAGCGATGATTAATAACCACTTTACACATTAATAAAAAACAATTGAAAAAAGCTTACCTCAGGTGATATCTGTTGCATATGAAACACTAACGTAGGCACTGACAGTATTTGTATAATATACATAGTAAGGAGTTTTTCAGAAAACTGCGCGGAGACCAATGGACGTAATGCCAAAGTGACTATTGCTGTTAGCGCTATATTTTTAAGGCTTACTTTCTCACGACACAAGCCTCTAAGAAGGAGTGACTGTAAAGAAATAGGAAATTATAAATCATGCTATTTTTCAATAGATTGTCACATTATTTAATATGCAGTTTTTGTTGTTTTTAGAGCATTATATTTTGACCACATAGCATGGCTGACAAAGGCAAGTTAGTGTTAAAGCTTTGTTCCTAATTTTACGAACAGTTACTAACAGTAGAATGACTAATATCAATAAAAATAATATTTTGTGCTTATGCTTTTTTATTGTATTTGCTATAATTTAGTCAAGTTTATAAATAATGTTACAAATAATATTACATTACACGTAATGAAGCATTATGACGTACAAAACATTTATTTTTATTTCCTTGCTTAAAACTGGTAATGTACCAGATAAAGTCTTGAAAATTATCTAATGTATAGCTAACAGAGTAAATCTAAGAAAAATTTCATAATAATTAATATCACCTTTAAAGTTAAATAATAGCCTCTATGGAAAAGGGATCCCATGACATTAGCACATAGCTGTGTCATTCCACCTCGGAGCTTCTCAAAGTTTTTTAGCCGAGTCAAAGCCCAAGTGTTAGTGGCTGTAAAGGCTAATAGTGTATGTAAATGTATTAGAATACTCTGCATTTCAACTGGTGATTCAGGTTTTAGCTCTTCTAAGTATTGGCAACACTTAAACAGCAAGTCTTTTATGTGAGATATCCATCTTAAGCTAAAACAAATGTGGCATAAATAAGAACATATGATTGGTCAATGATTAGACAGTTCTCAAGTGGTTTGGGTTTTGTGTTCTTACTTTTAAAAATATTGAAAATATAACTTTTTTTTTAAATGTCAATTCAAAAGTAAATCCTACAACTTACCTATGTTCTTTATTAAGAAAAACCCCTACATAAGATATTTTAACTGACTCAGAATGTAAACTTTGTACTATATATTTACAAAGTTTCTCAAATCTCTTTTTATCTCTAAGTTTCTTGAATATAAGAAAGAGACGGCAAGCCACTTTATATACATCAATCGCTTGTATGAGTTCAGGGTGCTGTGGTTCATCTTGTGAACCTTGACTAGTAGCCTCTGGGAGAAGTTGGTCAAATTCATTTCTGTAAATTAAAAAATCTTATATTTCATATATTGTAAGACATCACAATAATTAAATAAGATATAAAATCTATCGATTATTTTATATTTTACTTTATAATAATAAAACTTTACTGGCATACCAGTAAAGTTTTATTATTATAAAGTCAGTTAACTAAAATAGTTATTCCAATAAGACTTGAATATTAGTTAGTAATTATAACCGTTTGTCACTTTATTATAAATAATTTACAATATACAAATAAACAGTATATGCTTTCTCACAGAATAAGCTTGACGAATCTCTGGCGGGCGAGCCAACCACGAATGATTGCTTGTATTTTTATAGCAGATTGTTCTCTTTTTTTTTCTAAAGCACGTTCCTCTCTTGCTGCTTTAGTCTGTTCTAAGAATGTATCTTTGCTAGTTAATGATTTAGAAAACATTTTAAAAGGCTGTATTGCACACAAAATATGGCTTTGTTTTCTTTTTCGTTGAATAGCTGTCAAGATAAGGCATCCATCCAATACATGATAAAATTCACAATTAATAAAGTAGCAGAATCATTTTTTAGCCTGTAGCTATTTTAATCGATACTTCTATTTATCACTTATTTAGAAAGTCATATCCGAAAACAATTTTTTGGGATATTTTTTGTTTTTTGTTTCTTGATTCTATAAAAAATTGAGGTCTAAGTTTTTTTTACACTAGTTTGACATTAATATTAACTTGCCATTTTAAATAAATTTCGATGACTGTATTTATAGAAAAATGTGATACGGTAATTTACCTTTAGTGAATTAAATAGAGTAATATATTAATTATATTTATAATATTATAGTATTATGAGTATTACAATTACAAGCTCCAAATCTTTTTAAATATTTTTATACATAATTCATAGCTAATATTATTTAATGAATTATAAGAGTGGCAGTACTATATTATTTTATGGTCTTTTGATGATTCATAGATGGCGCTGGTACTAGCTGAAGTTTGTATTTAATATAATGACTAGCGACTAGCTCGCGGCTTCGCCCGCTGTAACTTGTGAAGTTTTAATTACTTGTGAGTTGTTTAATAAGTACATGTAATTACGTATCTGTTTTAATAAATAATGTATGTATGCTATGAATTAAGATTATTTTCACAAACGTCCATCAAACATCGTACTTTTTCTTGAGGGGCGAGCTACACTCGCCCTTTGACACTATTTTACAGTTTATACAATTTAAATAAAAAAATCTATATTCTTAGTTCTAATTTGTAAGCTATATAGAATAAATTCCACCAATAGACCAATTTTACATATCGTTTATCAAGAAAAACATCCTCTTTTCTACATAATTAACTATCCGTCAATATTTTGTTTTTTAAATAATATTTAGAGGCCAATCGTGGCGTAGGGGCACAAAGTGTGCATGTAAACGCGACTGGTTGTGGATTCGATCCCCACTCGAGGAAATGAAATATTTATTTACATTTATATTTCTGTTTATTCGCTCTGGTGTAAAGAGAGACCTATAAGTGCTTACAGCCTCCGCCTCATTAAAAAAAACCGATTAAGTGCGAGCGGATTGTCCCCTGAGGCTTCCGTACCAATTTAAGGATTGTAGTTGAAATCGGGAAGTGCAACTTATAAAATTTGATAAATTTAAATTTGCAAGCATATGCACTTATTTTGTATAAAGTAAATTATAAGCTTGTAATGTTTTTTTTTTCTTTTTCTATGAAATACCTAAAAGTTTTCACTTCGGATTTTTTTCTTTATTTGTACCTATTGTCAGTTTTCACTTCATGCCGAATTTCACTGTAGGTCCACGGGAAGTATATTATAGGGTAGATGATTACGCGGAAAATGTCATACAAAATACAGCAAAATCGATGCAAAAATGCTCGTATTTTTTGTCTTAGAAGCTTGATTTTTTCTGTGTTTCAAGGGCCTGATGAGTAGATCAGAATAATTTCGCCTCGATATAAATGGTCATAACAGACAGAGAGATGAACCGCAAATTGATTCTATAATATATCTATTGATCCGTTTTTACCTTTTGGAGTACGGAATCCTAAAAAAGTGAAACACGTCCTAAAAAAATTAGGGCTTCATATTCGTCGTAACCTTAATTAATATGTGCAATTTGCGTCAAACAAAATTTTAATCACTACTTGATTAAAAAATATATTTCTCATAAACAAAATAATTTCTCGCAAGTTTCGAGAATTTTTATGTATTTAACATAAAGTTTCGAACCAATTATCAAGCGAATACGGTAACAGAGCAGAGAAATACATAGAATAAGATATATAATACAATTTTAAAATTTGAGTTGGTAGCTACTGTTTCTCGTTTCCTTTAATTTTGCTAAACCTACTTAATTTTAAGATCCAAATTTCAGCTTTTAACATCTACATGTAGCTGTGCGTTGTGACGAGTGACGGACAGCGTCACTCGTCAAGGAAAGAATATATAAAGTATATACTCATACCTACATTAATACAAGTAGCGTACGTGTTACGTGTACGTGTTGATCTTATAATGGTTTTTTATGCGTTTTAAAAAAACATTAAAGATTTTTTCTTGCCTAATGCTTTTGTTTAGGTTTAGTTAGGCCGGCAACACACCCGTAACTCCTCTGGTGTTGTACGGAGTCGTAGGCGGCGGTGATCACTTACCATCAGGTGATTCGTACGCTCGTTTGCCTTGCCTTTTAGCATTAAAAAATAAATTTTCAAAGTTAATATAACTTTGAAACGTTGTTTGCATTATTTTAGAGGATTTTTATAATGTATAAATAAAAAAAATAGTAGTAAATGATTTATATTTTTTTATTTTAATTTTTATTTAATTTGTAAAAATGGAATAGTAATAAAATATCATTTAGTGCGGCACAGATTCCCGCTGCTTGTATTTGTAATACAACAGTAATTAGGTCATAGCTTAAAAAAAACAGAATTTCTCGAATAAAAATTACATTCTGAAATAAAATTTATCATTACTCATTTAGTCCAATTAAAAAATACTAAGGTGTATTGGAATTTAATGACACACTCTTCGCCCTCGATATCATGCACCAAAAAGTATTGTGAGGAACTACTGAGGAACTTTAAAATGCATAGTCGATGCTTACATTGTATAACTTTTTGTGCTTTATCATTTGAAAGATTATCATCGATAAGATCGGTCATTATCAGCCATCAAAAATGTTGTTTCGAATTTTTGAAAAGGAAAAACAACTCCCACATGAGTTTGAACTGCCTAATTAGTTTTTTCTTCGGCTCCCAATATAGAAAGTAATTGCGTGATTTGTCAGTAGAAAGAAATTTGGCTCTTTTCGTTAACGGCGAGTCGATATCTGTCCTTGAAGATTTAACACGTTGGTTTCTTTGAAGCTTTCAGTGTTTGACTAATTGTTATTGCGTGTTATATAGGTAAGTTAGATGTGGAGATAGGCGTACGCGGACAATGGTCATCGATATGGCTTAATAGTTATTTATTAACGGGGTGCTGGAGTACTTCACTTTTTCGTATAAACTGGTTGAGATTATTTCATTATATTTTGTTCTTATGTAGTGTATTGTTCGTATGTTGTTACAGTTTCAACATTGCAATATGCAAAATTGAGCTCAAATGTATGCAAGTTTTGTAGTTTTGATGAGACATATGATTACCTACATAATAATTATTGCATTCCATTTTTAAAAAGACACTAGTAAAAAAGAATATTTAAACTGTTTTATTTCATATTCTTACAACTTTTGACTACTAAACAATTTAGTATCACGCTGTAGGTGTTTCGTCAGTAAATTGTTAGTTAGGGTCCGTAGAGGAAACCTAATATTAAGACACTCTCCTGTTCACTTTCCACTATTTTTGTTAGAAACTAGTTATATTATCACAACTAGTTACATTTTCACAAAAAAATAATATTATACGTTTATTTAAAAGTGAAAATTTAGTGATCATATCTTCATATATGTGCGACTTTGAACAAAAAAAATTTTAAAAGAAAAAAACTTGACATTCTAATTACCTACAGTCACGTTAACATATAAATTATAAGATAGATACATTTACCTAAAAATATTATAAAAAATGCTCGACATTACAAGTGACACAAATTATCTAAAGAATGCACGTAACTCATTAAGTAAGCATGTCAAAACTTCGCAAAGTTCGCATCCGGTGATTAAGGTCAGTGATTAAGCGAACACAAAAGGTGATAAGCCATTTTTGATTGCATGCGAGGAATTGATAAGGGATATCTGTGAAATGGTCATATGCGTTGTGACTAATTAGCCACCAAGTAATTATGAGAAAATTCTAAGTTAAGCTTTTACAGCTTCACGCTGTATCCTGAAAAATCATGGTAGGCAAAAGGACCACCTGGGAACCACGTTGTTAAGACACTCTGAATCTCACTATCCGTCGAATTCATGAGACATTGCATGATGGGTGTAGCTCCACGCCATGATTTACTTTTTTACCAAAGCGATTAGCGAAGACATGAAAATATTGATCATAATATCCTTTCATTGATTGTCAATCGAACCTTCAACCATCGCGCTTACATTCGCACGCTCGTGCCCCGGCGCCACGACGAGGCTGTCCTCAATATAATTACCCGTTATAATCCTATACAGCTGTACTTATACAGTATAATTTATGTAAAACTGAGGCTCTAGATATTTACGTTATTACTCGATTTTAGAAATTTCCATAGATAGATAGAAAAACGTTTTTGCACACAAAATCAATACAACAAAATGGAGAAGATTATAAAAACAAATACAGGGCATGCAAAGTCGGTCTTATTGTAGACCTAGTAGCAATCTCTCACAGACAACCCTTAAAGAGAAGAATATAATCTTAGCAAATACGGGTTAGTGCAAAAACAAAAAAGTTGATATTATTATAGTTTATGCAATTTTTTTTAATCAATATTCTATATTAGATACTTTGAAATATCGTTATGGTGACATTCTATGATTAAGCGTAAACTTAATGGATACTTACCCAGACTACCTACCCAAATATGTAATTATATTTCAAAACATAAAAACATAATATATCAATATAAGTTCAGCTAAGTTATGATATAAACATTGGGCTTATAGTAAAATAATCAATAGTTAGCGTGGTCTCCGAGTGGAAACAGCGCCGCGGGGTGGCCTTGAGTTCAACCATATTATGTAGGTATTTGAAAAAGAAAAAAAAGATCAGGTATATTGTATTTCACTTGTCATATTTCCCAATTATATATTTTTAATTATTTGGAGAAAATCTATTTATTGACTTAATTTTCTATTCTGAAGTAAAATAATAAGTGAATATATCTAGATTTGTATTTATTTAATAAGAAATTAGTTGAAATAGGCATGTTTACAACTATGTTGTAGACCACCATGTGCGCTACACTAAATCAACCACTATTCACTAACTCTAATAATAATGAACATTCCTACGACGCAATGACTTTCAGCTTTTTATATTTTTCATATATTCATGTTCAATATTTAATTTACGTTTACCTTTTTTTCTAATATATTATATTTCAGTTACTAGTTTATGATACATCTTACATTCCTTTATATTTTAAACAGGTGTGTAAAGGGTCGTCCGCAAAAAAAATCGAACCCGTAAGGTCCGATGCAATAATGCCAGGTGGATTTTAAACGATACGAATATATAATAGATATATAAACAACGTACGAACCTTAAACGTACTCAAAGTGGCTAATTCTTGTTTTCAGCATCATCTACTGCGAAATATTATTGTTTGGTTTGTTCTATTCGAAATTCCTTGGGTAAATTAAATTAACAGGTATCAATAAATATGTCATTTAATTATTGGATAGTTATTTGAAAAACTATAGCCAATTGGCGGGATAATTACCTATATATTGTGAACTGACACGTGCGTGTAAACACATGTTTATAAAAGCTAAAGTATGTTCGGCGCTTTACGACCATTTGTGTGTTTTTTTTCTACTAAACATTCTTTGGCTTTGTTTGATGCTTATGTTCTGTATAAGGCTATATGTATTTTACTTTGTAAACGATAGCTTTTTAAATAAGACGTACATACCTACTACATATAGGTATTTTCATTAAATATCTACCATCTCATCATCTACTTAAAACTGAGAAATATTTGGCGGAAAATGGGGAACGGCAGTGTCTTAATAGGAACAGAGTGTCTTAACACTAGGTTTCCATATGAAGCTAAAAATGTATATGTGTTTTATGTTATGAGATTTCACTTAAATACTTTTGACATATTTTTTTCATTTGGCGAATTGGCCGAAAATCGGCAATATATTTTTAATATAATTATGTGTAAATACGTATTTTAGTATGTTATGGGTCTTTAATGAGTCATAAAGGGCGTACGACATTATCTGTTAGTGTAAAGACAAAAGGTTACATTATATTCGAGCGTTGTGAGAATGTAAATGAAATCGACTGACTCAAACGGCTTAACTTTATGTTTTTACTGAAGTTGTCGTTAAAATAAAAAGTATTTTTCTTAAAAACCTATAAGCAGATTATATTTTTTAAGTGCACAAGATACCTTTTATTATAAATATCTTTGCAAAAGCTACAATAATCTGAGCAATTCATTTCAGGTAAAGGGTATTGTTGTATAATAATTAGGGTAGTAAGAAATATGGCCCCAATAACCAAATAACAGTGTAAGTAAAATCAGTCAGTCAGCCTCAATTTCACGCTGTATACCGTATTAAGCAGGGTAGACAAAGGGACCCTAGTGGTAAGACATTTACATCCTCACTTTCCGCCGAATTTTGTAGGCAAAAATAATAATAATAAATAAATACTACCCAGAATCGAACCCACAACCGTCGCGTTACAGTGATAAACTTGTGTCCCTGCGCCATGACGGCTTCAATTAAAATTAACAAATACTAAGAAAATTAAAACTTGTATTAAATTAGGGAATAAACCTAAACCTTGAACAGAAGTTATTACAATTGCTTTTTTTTATATTTTACTACCTAGTACGTATTGTAAATATAGTCAAGTAATTAGTTTCTACTTTATCGTCGAAAAATATATAGTGCAGGTGTGAAAAATGAGAAGGAATTGCAGATGCATCACTTGAAATTAGAAGTTTTCAAAGTCAATGACATCAAAAGAGAACCAGGTACGGCCTAAGCACTTCCTATGTGTTAAATAAATTGTACCAAACAAAAATAATATTTTAACTGTAGTGTTTGTCTCTCCGCGGACACTGTCTCTGTTGCTAAGAATAATAATAAAAATATCATTAAAACGTTAAACATACTAATTCTATATTATATATATTATTAAATAACAAAATAAGGCATTTTACTATATCGATATAATAACTTTTCGGTAAAATCAATAAAAAAATAAACCTTGTATTATCACTTAAAGATCTGGTGCGTAATTAATATTTATGAAGTCGACAGACTAACAAGATTCCATAGTTAAAGGAAGTAACGTAAAATGTCGTCAAGTAGAATGTATCGTGGGAAAAGTTTCTTATTTAGCACGATGAAAACGATATGGAATGGCGTGGACGCTGAATTTAGTTTCTAGAATAAAATAAATTTAAGTAATCAATTTAATACAACGACAAAATTCAAATATTAGCTAATGATTACATACTTATACTATAGCAAAATTATATATGTCTTTTTAATTCGTTTTATTGTTGTTTTTATATATTATTAAACATTTTCATCTTACACTTATTTAAATATATTTAATTTGTGTGTAACTTTAAGTTGTGTAGATATTAAAGTCTTATTTAAGCCGAAAACTAAAGTATACCGTAAAAAAAGCCTATATAGTTCCCGTGTACAATCGAGAATTTAAGTCCAATTAATACCGATATAAAATTAACTTCTTAAGTAAAAATGTATGAATGAATTGAGGTATGTTGAGACCGTAGCTTCTGGCGCTCCAGTCTCTCTGACTACACCGCTAGAGAAACAGCGTGAAGCTGAAGCGTGAAGAAAGTAAATAATGAATAGCGTAGAATTAAATTATTACCAAATGTCATTCTATAAAGTTCCGTCGAGATTATAAATATATTTATATACCCAACATAGGTGTTAAACATATATCTTTAAAATATCTAAATAAGTTTTGTATTAGGTTTCTTCAGATCATTATGTATTATGTAGCCTCCATGTTGATACGCGTTCGTTCACGACATATATTAACAATAGAACATTGATATGCGCCCACGTCGAATTACGTCCGATCACCTGCCAAAAATGAAGGCGGGCGGAAAGCTCGATGTAAGAGCGAAGGCTTCGACGCACACCGCCATTAGTTCATTATCAACCAATAAGGGACGAGGGGCGTGATTATGCGCACGCGCCGCCTGATCTTCCTCGCCGTGTCAGTGTAAACGCAGCTCTCCTAGCAACGACACGTGTTTAAATTCTTTGAAATTTGTCAATTTTGACCAATAATATTTTGTTATCGTGATTTTATGCTATACTTTGAACTTTTGTGTGGGTATTTTAATTAGAATGTTCTTGTGAAGTGACTTTACATACAGGACTTTATTATTGTTTTTGAATTATCTAAAATGATGATGGATCAAGCACACTTTGGAGAATATCTTCTCAGGCAGCAAATGTTACATGCTGCTTCTTTAAGCAGTTTACGTGAGTAGCCCCTATGTATATGAAATATATTTTTTTATAATATTGCCATTATCTTAGTAATGAGTTAATCATTTGTTTATTGGTAATACCATTCCGCATGTAGATTTTGGCTGAGTTTAAATATACTTAAAGTATATTGAATTAACTATTTTGATGCATGTATATTGTAGGTTTTTCTTTAATAAATGAATGTGATATTAAAATTATGTAAGTTAAGTTCCAATTGCTATTTAATAAAAATAATTTTAGTTGGTGTTAGTGTGTCGACTTTTGATAAAATTCATCACAAACATACTGGTCATTTATCATCTCAATAATACATATTATAGTATAGATACGTACCTAATTGTTGTATTGATAGATATTTATTCAAAACAAGATTTAGTATACGTTTTTAAAATAATGTTTAATCCACTTAATTTTTAATCAAGTTAGTATAATTTTTAATCCAGTTCAGGTCTTTAATTGGCGTTTAAATGGCATTTGAACATTTTTAAATCTTATTAAGATTATTTTGTACACAATTTATTTGTCATGTTACAATTTATAAATTATTATACCCTATATGATATTATATGATCGGCGTAAAGTTGGTGCGCGTTGATGTCTTTTATTGGAGCATTTATCATTTGTAGTGACATAGTAATTACCGATGTTATCAATAACTTTATGATGTTAATATGTTAAAATGTACTAAATGTATTTATTTTAATGTTAAATCAAATAAACATACTGGTTTATAATATTTTTTATGAATATATTAAGCTTACAGGAAGCTTTTATTTACATTATATTTATCAACTTATAGTCTACTTTGAGTTGTTTATCGTTTACTAGAAAATAAATCAAATGTTTGTTGGCTTTGATGATAAATTATAATTTAATTTTATTTTATATCTTCGTATATTTTTTAACAAGAGTACTCTAAATATTGAAAATAATATCAATAAAATTGAAATAAGTTCAAAAATCTTTGGTAATAAATTCTTGAGAAACTGGTTTTTAAAATATTTAGGGCCTTTTAAATTTAATAAATTTTAAGGATTTAATTTCAAAGACATTATACTTAGGTATAAAATGATATACATATATATGCAAAACTTTTTTATTTTTTTAAAACTATTTTTTTTATGGAAAATAATATATTAAATAATGTATGAAGGAGAGCTAAGTAACGGAACAATAAATTTGTTATATTACGGATAATAAATTACTTGTGATATAGGTATCTACTTTAATTAAAAAATATAAAATAAATACTTTTTAATAAATCTTAAAAAAAAAATTCAAGCCACTGAACATACTTATTGATTTGCACGTGTAAATTCTTCGTATTATATATAGACATCATCCGTCGGTACCGGTAGCTATCATATTCGAAGATAAAGAAATCTAGAGTTAAACAAAAGAAATTACTATTAATTAATATTACAAAACTTTCATAACCACAATAACAACACCCAAGGGGGAAAAATATTTTTTTTTGTTTGTTAAGACACTCCGTTCCCCATTTTCTGCCGAATTCTGCAGGTATTGAGATAAATTATTACTATATAAATATAAAGTTATATACAACCAAATTGTTATTTCGTTTGCGTTGTACGCCGCAGATTAATATTATTGAATTGCTTCTTACGGATACTTGACGAAAAAAGATGCGATCAAAGGCGCCGGTTGATTGTGATTAGTAAATGTATATGGCTGTAAATTGTAATATCAAATTCATTTACCTGCATATCTCAGTTGAATTAACTGAACAACAAATTTAGATAATGTAATCAATGCTTAATATATATTAGCGAGCAACTTTCCACGCCAACGTTGTTGGCTTGGATAAATAAGGTTAAAAGGTGTTTTAGTTTACAGCATAAATCTTTTGAGACTAAAAAAAATGTAAAAAATATATCTATATACAATTAATATTAATTATCGAATTAGTATATTGTGTCTTATTTTTAAATATCATTTTCTTCCTAATGTCAGATAAGTTTTGTTTATTTATATGAGTCAAATTGCTAATGATACTTTCATTAAATTCTTCAATTACACACTTTTATTCTACCCACCTACCAAAGGATTTAATGCAAAATTAATACAATGTTTTTAAACATTTTTAAAGTGTTAATCCACACTTAGGAAAGATAAATACTT
>DWAN01003124.1:0-13911 GCA_018230445.1 Heliconius hewitsoni | reverse complement strand
CAGAGCGAAGAAATGAAAATATAAATGTAAATAAATATTTCATTTCCTCGAATGGCAATCGAACCCACCAACCAGTCGCGTTTATAATCACACTTTGTGCCCCTGCGTCACAACTGGACATATAATAAGAATTCCTTTTCTATCTTTTCTATTTTTCTGTGCACATTCTCAAATATACACACCGATTACCGACGCGATGTCTTCTACTTTTTGCCTTTCAGTCGTGCATTAAACGTAATCATGATAAGATTTTTTGTTGCTTTTATGATCAAAAATTATGATCATGTGGGCTGTAACTCATAATAATATTCAAAGGCTTAAGAAACACAAATGGTATTTTTTTTAGACTTAATTGTGGCAGTTTCCTGTTATTTTTAACTGTATAGTTTTAGACGATGAATAAAGAATTGAATCCTTTAATTATATTACTTATTATTAAACTTTTTTATAATATAAAAAAAAATAAAACATTTATTTTTCGTTTCTCTTTTTTTTTATTTTATCGATCGTTCTAAAACAGAAAGTTGCATTTTAATATTCTTGCTTTATTAAAAAAGTGTTTTTAAATTTTACTCACTAATGGTTTTGTGATTTATGATAACATTTATCCACCCACGAATAGAACGTGAATGATTCTTAATAAGTCGATTATTTCTTATCTCATCCAATCACTCGCATCAAGAAAACTTTAGATATTCTCGTATATTTTTGGACGTACATAGACACAATGATATTATTATATATTATAATAACAATATAATATTAACAAATAATAATTACACCTCAAAATAATATAATTATGTATTATCGAAATAATATTGCTGAAAAAATGTCTAATTTAAATTGGCTTTTTAAGAATAAAATCTATGAATACATAACACAATATAATATAACACAGTCATTTTATAACCTGAATATGATAATGACCTCAATAGAAGTAGACATGTGATATATTATGTACATATATTTATATAAAAAAAACGCAAACAGCGTAAGCTTTATTCATTCTGAGTTATTCATTTTTTTTAACATTAATAATAATATATACTCTTCATAAAGACTTCACGATACAAACTAGTTGTTAATTACTATCAGTAAAACGCATTTTTTTTATTTTTCTAAATTTTATTTAATGTTTTGACCAAAATTATAATATAAAAAGCAAATATTCCTATAACAAATAACCATTCATTGCGCTGTTTGGTACTTATATGTATAGATGATAACGTATTTCTAAGTGATGCCAGACTTAGGAGAGAAAAATATTAATTTAGAAAATTTATAAAAATTTTAACATAGGGGAACCCGCGCCCCTTTGAGACTGTATCAGCGCTCTGACCACTAAGCCATACGATAGTCAAAATTCTTATATATTTCTTACAACTTTTGGTGGTGCAAATCGAAGCAGCAGGGATTATTTTACTGAACCGGGACAGAATCATGGGACTGGTATTTATAAACACAAAAATACTTCCATGAAACTGGAACATAGAAAAAAGAATTGAGTGCCGCCACGCAACACGCACTCAACATCCTCTAGAATTTGACGGAAAATGGGGAGTGTCTTATCACCAAGGGGCCTACTCTGCTATGGGCGGTATACAGTATGATGCTAAAATAGTTTTTCCAATAAAATCACACCACCCACGCCATTTTGAAATTCATATTTTCAAACAGCATTGATAACATAACTGGCATATTAGCATAAGCATATTATAGCATATAATTATAGTCTATTTAGAAATAATAGAACTGGACTTGTGATACTTCACTACCACTTGACCGACAACGATTCTTAAGTAGTTTTGTTTAATATCAACACTCATTTCTTATACAAACATTAATTCGCAGAATAGAGAAGTACTATAAAGTGAAATGTGATCAGGCTTTCAAATTTTACTCATAAATCGACGGTCCCTAGTTAAAGTATCAAAAGTTAAAATTTGCAAATGTCTATTATGTTGTTTTGAATTACATTTTTAGTAAAAATTTTAGTATAAATACATACTATAAATATAAAAATCGTTAAACAGACGGATATTTTATATAATGTTTAGAGAAAAATTTAATAGAATTTTAACACCTTCGTTTCGAGCGGGATTTCGTTGACACGGAGTTTATTTGTGAGATTTTTTTATAATCCAGTATAAAATAAAACTATAAAAATGTTATTGTATCGACAATATGCAAATTCAGATTATAAAGTAATTATCTGTTTTTATATAAAAATATAATTATCATTTCAATAAAAACCACATAAAACAACTCTATATAGAAATCTGATAAAAGATAAGTGAAGTCTATAAACTCGTTTTGTACCTACTGCAAAGATTTTACAGCTTCACGTTGTATCCCGCATATAGCAGAGTAGGCAGAGGAAATCTATTATAAAGATACTCCGTTCCCTACTTTCTGCTGAATTTTCGAGATATTGCGGGTTGATGATTAACGATTTAACCTTGTAACTAGAGCGAAGAAATGAAAATATTAGTAAATAATAATCCATTGCCCCGAGTGGAAATCGAACCCACGACCGTCGCACAGTTGTGCCCCTGCGCTGCGCCGCAACGGCCTCTAACATGTGATGTTTATAAAAATATGAATAATGAATAAGCAAGCTGCTTTGCAATGTGTGAACTGTGACTTTCGCGGCCTTCCAGTCGCAAGGCCGGCGACATACAGGCTGGGCGAGTGGTCGGTCGCTCAACTTAATGACAGCGTAGATGAGAGCGGTAGATTGTACCAGCATGTCATTTTTGCTTACAAATGATTACGCTAGTCCAAATACTTGTTACTCAATTATATATTTACTTTACTTGTAACGCAATCGATTAAAACATATAATATAATGTTGAGAAAAACTTATGATTTTTAGTAATTTTAGTCAAATGTGATGTATTATTTTAATCTTAAAATAAAATCAAATCAGTAGGTAGAGGGAACGGAGTGTTAAGACACTCCCTTCCCCACTTACTGCCGAATTCTGGAGGCATTACGTGTTGAGTGGCAGAACTCAACGCCGCGCTTAGCCTCGACACCAAAGCGAAGAAATGGATATATAATATATTATATTTTAATCTTAACTTAATGAAAATCTTTAAGTAAAGTTCTCCTTAAGGAAATATATAATACAGTTGTCCATAATAAACGATTCTGCAATACCAACATACATACAATTGAAAATTTCGATTGTAATCTTCAAACTAGATCCAGTTTGTTGTTTTCTATTCGAAGCTTATCGCGATAAATCATTAAACAATCAAGCAAACGCCAATCCGGGACGAAGTATCGTCACATCTAATACGTATAGAATGGTTTCTATTAAATTTTGCGCAAAACTGCGTCGGCCTCTTTATCAATCAATTTATCTAACGTTACCAGTAAATAGACACAAGATTTGTTGACCCACTGCCTTCTAAACCGGTTCGGCGTTCGACAGACGTTTGACTATTTAATATTGCTTTAGAATTTTTTGATTTTATATACCCAACAGATACAATATTTTTTTGTTTTGCATGAAATCGTATATTTGTTATATTGTAAGTATATAAAAAAAGGGCAGAATTTTTAATTTATACGAGAATATATAATTAAATTAAAACATTTTTTTTTATTTAGGCAGGACTTTTAAGAACGGAAAATGGAGAATATTGGATAGAGCCGTCAAACAAATTACCCACCGATAATACTAGAGGGCGACCACATGTAATATTTAAGAGATCTGCTGTCGATAAATTAAAAGCATTCCATAGACGAAAGAGGGAAGTAGACAGTAGAATTAATTCACATGTCCATATGAATAACAATTATAAGAAGAGAAACGACGTAGGACATGATTTGAAACGAAATGCAAGACGAAGCCAAAAAGAGCTTATGGATCAAAGGAGGCGTACATACCTAGAGAGAAGACAAAAGCGGTTGGAAGCTTTGAGACGCGACCCTGTTTCATACAGACGGAACAAGAGTAAATTACGTATGGAACAAAGAAAATTAGACTCCGCCTCAATTTCTGCCTCAAAGAGTTCATCTTCAGAAAATATTAGTTCTTTGGAGAAGAACTTACACAAAAATAAAACGTTACATACCAACTATGAGCAGAGACCGCGACGCATTAGGAACAGACGAAGACGAAAACGATCTAAGAACTGCGCAACAAAAGAACCCGCATACCAATGGAAGACCAGAAATTTTAAGAAACATCCAGATGTAGATGAAGAAAACAAATCTATGTATAGAAAGGTAATGTATAAATAAACATTTGATCGTGTTTCAGAATAATCCATTATAATATTTATTATATGAAAATAAAAAATGTTTACAGAAAAATCATCGGTCTGAATGGAAACAGACGAACAGACGCAACTACGAATCCTCAAGACGTTCGACGCGTTCCGTGAGCAAGCCGCGACACGTTGAAGTATTGCTCGTCGCCGATAAGTCTATGACCGATTTCCACAATCAAGGCAACTTGGAAACTTATCTACTCACAATTATGAACATGGTAAGCCAGTGCTTGTATCAATAACTCAAACACTTGTAAATATCAGATATCGATCTTCATCTATATTTGTATTTTCTAACAATTGATATAATAAATATATTATTCTTTAGAGAACATTTAAAATTTGAACTTAGCAGTATTTGAACCCACACCTCTTGTCTGTTTTTGAAAAGTGTTTGGACGGTATCCATGGGGTACAGGTTCAAATACCGCTACGTTAATATTTTTATGTCTTTTTTAAAATTTTGTTATCTAAATTTGGATTTGATTATCATGTTAATGTTAACAGCTCACAATTTTATATTATTCCACATTCCAAACATAGTCTTTTTGTAATTAATTCTCATTTTTAGGTATCGTCTCTATACATGGACCCATCTATAGGTAACTATATTAAAGTAGTGGTAGTGAAGATTATTCTTGTAGAAGAGATACAGGCGGCGCCTGATCTGGAGGTTACCACGAACGCAGACTATACACTCGCATCGTTCTGTCGCTGGCAACACCAGTTGAACCCCAACGACGACAATGATCCCCATCACCACGACGTGGGTATTTTAGTAACCAGGAAAGATATTTGCAGTCAACACGACACGCCTTGTAGGTATGGAATTTATTTTTGGTATTTTTCTTATATAATTGTCGACATGTGTTTCCTTTGTTATCGTTAATTCTGTATAATTAAAGTTATTATAATAAACTCATAATACAGTTATAATTAAAAGATGTCTCAAGAGCACTCGTGGCGTAGGTGCAAAAGCATGTGATTTTAAATATTGTGGGTTCGATGAATCGACCTTCCGAGAAAATGGAACGTGCTTAATATCTCTATTTTTCCGCTCTGGTGTCGAAACAAAGCGCGGCGTTGAGTTCCACTCAACACGCAACGCCTCTAGAATTCGTTGGAAAATGAGAAACGGATTATCTTTACACAAGATCCCCTCTACCTTCACAGCTGTATACGGAACAGCGTAGAGCTAAAAAAAGAAAAAAAAACATAACATACTGACTTCAATAAGTATAGAATAAATATTAGGTAGAGCAATAAAACACCTGTTACAACATTCGTTACAACATATACAAATTAACATCATAGCGCGTCAATATCATACGTTAATTTTAAGGTGAATCTATTAACTGAATGGCGATGCCCCGTGTCCTACTTACGAATCTGTCGGTCTGCCCACGGCGCGATTACTGTCAAACTGCGCCACCGTTTCGGTGGGATGAATTAATCTTAACAAATACAAAAAGTGGGTGGACGTTCACTCCATCTTAATGATAAACAAACGTAGAAAATTGAATATAGATAGCTATTTTAAAACCACTTTAATTAATAACCTTCTTAAGTTACAATAGAATATATTTTCATGCTTTTATGCATTCATCGTGTTTGGGCTAGCGGTTGGTGTGTTACGTTTTGAATTATAAAGAGATGAAAAGACCTAAATGTCATTTTACATATATAAACATTCCTTTAATGTTGGATGGATGGGATTTGAACTGACAACCATCGCTTTCATCTGAACCAACTGTTAATACAGCACACTTACGTCTGCCTAAATTGATTTTTGCAATATTTTTGCTACAATCTCTCGAGACAAGGTCAATGGCAGACATGGGTGTCTGTTCGTGAGTAAATAGAGTGGTGGATGTGAGTAAGAAACGCTAAAAATAAAGTAGAGCACTCAAGATATTAGTAGCGTTTTCATGCTTACTACGCATATTACCTTTATATATAATCAATTAAATAAGATTATCTTATCTAATTTTTTGCTTATGTAAAAGTTATGCTCTGACAATATATTATATATATTTTACATACAATAAGACAGCGCGTAATTTTAAATGACTAGAGTGTAAAAAAACAGACGAATTAATGTAAATAAGAACGTCACTGAATTATTTTATTCGTATATGCAATTACATTTGTATTTAATCATCAATTTATACATTCAGTTTTTTGGCAAAAATTCATTCAAGTATGCAAGGCTTCCATTAATATGTGGTATTATATTTTTTTGCGGGAGTTCGTAAATAGCTAACAGCTCCGGTCGCGGTCAGCGGTCACTTCAAAGTGCCGACATTAAGGCCAAGGATATCGAGTACGTACAAAATGGGCATTCGTAATTTTAACAAAAGCCTATAAGCAAGAATAGTGTTATATAACTCGAATGTTTTTCTTTAATTCAAAATTTCATATGTTTCGCAACGCCGCCATTCTGCCACTTCAGTTCTACAAATAGCACTTCAGTCGATAAGCAGCGGACGATAATGTTAGCGCCGTTCGGAATTATTTATAGTATGTATATATTCGGGTACCCACAGACCTAGAAAAATGGCGGTTGATGAAAAACAGACTATCCGACGTTTGTAAATAAATAAAAATTCATAATATATTAAATATATTTAATAAGCGCAGCTTTATTTTTTGTTTTAAATTTTTTTTAACTACAAAATTTATAATTTTCGTCTAAAAATTATATTTTCTATTTGCGCAGGGACACGACTGGCCTCAAATACAAATCATCACAAACATGATTGGTTTTAGGTTCGATCCCCACTCGAGGCAATTAAATATTTAACGTTCTTATTTCTTCGCTCTGGTGTCGAGATCAACGCCGCGCTTTGGCGCGGCGTTAACTTTGGCCGCTCAACATAAGTTTTCGCAATGCCTCCAAAATTCAGCGGAAAACTTAACACTAGGCTCCCTCTATCTCCCCTGCTACATACAGCGTGAAACTTAAAAGAAAACTATTTGTATTCTATAATTTCTACACATTGCACGTAATTTACCGAAAAAAGAATGTGTAATGAATGCAATGAGGAAGCCCAAAGCATTCGGAAAACGGTACAAACGAGTAGTCGTGTGTTCTCAGAAAGCGGCAATCAAAAGACAATGAGACTTTCGTAACGGTGTCAAACCCCAGGGCGGCTGTCAGAATCCCAATGTTTCCATGCATTATGCATTCAGTGACATAAAAATATTTTTAACCATATTTATTAAACTTTTGTGGTCTTGATTTTGTAAGTTTATAATATAAAATATTTTATATAATATGACGTGTTAAAAAAATAAATTACGTCTTAAATTATTAATATGGCAACATTATTTGTGTAGCAAGCAAAAAAAACTATAGTATTAGTGTGTTGAAGGCAAAAAAAACTATATCATTATTGGAGTTGCGAACGATGACGCCGTGCAGTCTGCGTGTCGTTTCACCCACTTATCTCACCTCTGAAATATATTCTCAACGATGCTCTTTATGTATATGTATATGTATATATATATATATATATATATATATATATACACATGTATGTATGTATGTATGTATAGCGTGCTCTTATATGACCTTATCGTATTAAATTAATATGAAATAATACAATCTTGTATTTGAGAACTTTAATGTCCAGTTTATGATAATATATTATAAAGATTTAATAATGTTTTATTACAAAATTATGTAAGTACAATAAGGAAATCCTTAACATATAAGGAAAAAGATATCTAGTATTATATTTAATTATGTACAAAAAATTGAAAATAACAACTCTAATAACTTGAATAACAATAATGAATAAATCGAATTTATTTCGTAAATTGGCCGTGTACCACAAAGAGAGTGATTTTATCCTTTGAAAATTGCAAAGGATGCGTGCGCCCATTCGTGCGCCGTTTCAAAGGTAATATATTGTTCAGAACCTTACTATCTGATTTCGAAACCTAAAATAATGGCCTTAATTCTTTGATTTATATTTAACTTTTTTATCAATAATTATAAATTTTTATCATGTGATTTTAAAAGTTAGTTTATGTCTCTCATAATAGGCAAAATATCTATACCTATATCTTTTGTATTGTAACAATCGATTGAAATGAAAATTTTAAATATTTCATTTCGGAATCAAACCTACAACCTGTCGAGCTTACAAAAGGCACGCTCGTGCCGGTGCGCCAGGACGGGCTTTAATATTTTAGATAATTAAAATCAATATTTGAAAATTATTTACATTTCAACAAATCAATATGCATCGAATTGCATGCATGATCAATACTGCGCTCAGTCGTACACGACGCCATGCTGAGTTCGCGGTCAATTAAAATTTAACGCTAAAAGTCATAACTTATTTACTTTTAGAAACACTTTAAAACTAACACGCGTCGGGACCACCTTCGAGCCATTTGTATAAATTCATATAATTTATAAGACAAGAAAGGAAATCTTTTCATTAAATATGCGAAATTGTTAAAATATAATTATTAAAATTTCACTTCGAAAATAATGTTTGATTGCGCCTATATGGAGTCGCAAATTAATAGTGTCTAAATATGAAGGTGAGTGCTATAAATTGTCTGTATTGAGAAAATTATCATTAAGGCTTGGACTTTCATTGTTATTCTTGTAATGCCCTTCAAAATAACACCTGTTCAATAGAATAGACATCAACGCGTGCCCACTCATTCGTTTTATTATTTTCTAAAATAACGAATTGTTAAGTTATTAAATTGTATTGTTGCAATATGTTGCTAAATATTTGATTACAATTTTGTTTAATTATATTGTTTTTCGGCTTCACGCTGAACTTGTTTTTTCCATCTTTATACAGCAGAGTATGCAGAGGGAACGAAGTGCTAAGACACTCTGTTCCCAACTTTTCTAGGCATTGCGTGTTGAGTGACGGAGTTCAACGTCGCACTTTTGCCTTGGTACGACAGCGAAGAAATGAAAAAAAATAATGAATAATAATTCATACTCCCGAATGGGCATCGAACTCACAACCATCGCATTACAGTCACTCACACTCTCCTGCGCCACTGCGGCCTCTATATCATATTCTAAAGGAATTATCAAAACTACAAAATTATAATATATATTTCATTTTATACAAAAAAATATATACATTGAAATACATAAGATATGTATATATGTAATACATAAGACGTATGTGTGTGTGTTTGTGAAAAAATATTCGCACCTAGATGTATACATGCAATGAAGTACAAAATTTATTATAAGGAATTTATAGAGCTTTTCGTTGGCTTCCGTATGAGTCAGCGCGCGTGCATATTATTAGACGACTATTCCGGGCCTCGTCTGCGCTCGCCGCTCCCTACTACTAAACTACCTTACAGCTAGTGCACATGGCTTACATATATAGTGATTTTAATATAATTATGCTATAAACAAATAGTTGAGTTCTGTCACTCCACATGGAATGTTTCCAGCATTCGGCGGAAAACAGTGTCTTGACACTGAGCTCGTTTTGCAGCATGAAGCTAAAAAAAATAAAGAAATATAACAATATTTAACTAAAACAATGAAACGTCATTATTTTATTTGTAAATTAAGGTTTTATATTTTTAAACACAACAGAAATAATAAATTTTAATTTACAATATAATATAACAGTGACAAGAGGCTTGTTATCTCAAAGAATGGAAACATATCAAATCACCAACAACTTATAGTAAACTAGTTCTTTTGTAATGTTGACAAGAAGCCCGACCGCGTCCGTCTGCGAGCGCTAGACATGACTTTTTTAACCGACTCCCGTAACGAGGAGATTATCAATTCGACTGTATTTTTTTTATGTTTGTTATCTCAGAACTTTTGACTGAATAAGCCGATTTTAATTATTTTATTCTATTTTTTATTTGAAAGAAGTTCTTCTCGTATGGTCCCATTTTAATTTGGCAGTATTATCCATGAGAAAACCACATAAGTCTTAAATTTGCATCAAGTATGTGCGCAAAAAATGGAAGAATGACTCAATATCACGCCAACTGATTTCGATGATACTTTTTATTGGAAAGCATACACTTCAAGGGTAGATTGATGAGAGTTTGGTTAGGCTCTGATAATAGAATGGTGGAAGTCAGTATATTTCCGTTAAAAATTGAAATTATTTAACTTAGAGACATATTGTGAAAGTGTGAGCTGGTCTTTAGGACATTAATTATTCACACCGTAGCTGCTGCGCAACCACCACCATAATTACTACGCCATTACAGTTCGCTACACCTGTTATCCTGTAATAGTAATAGATAAATCTAACAATGTTATATCAGCTATTTTTGGTGTGTTGGAAAAGTCATCGCATTCCATAAAATCAATTACATAAACTAAGAGCTTTTCATAAGAGTATACATACATACGTCGTTGAAAACAATATATGTACGTCTTTAAATCTGATTAGGTACTAATTGCTAATATTAGAATAAATTTATTTTAACAACAATATCTCTACCAAAACAAAACAACAACAACATATGATAGAAGAAAATATTTTACTTATATGCAAAGTTTTATTTTGATAATTTTATAAGTTTGCTAAAGAAATCGTACATATTACAGTAATCTAATATTGTCATAACAATGAAGCTAGGCGGGCTAGTGGAGGTGTGGGTTTCTCATACGCAATACCGTTCCAGCACGCTGGGCATGGCGCACGTGGCGGGCATGTGCAAGGCGGACCGCAGCTGCTCCGTCAACGAGGACAACGGCATCATGTTGGCGCACACCATCACGCATGAGCTTGGACACAAGTGAGTGTTAATGTTGTTTTTTTTCAGCTTCACGCTGTATCTCGAAAGAGGGAGCTTAGTGTTAAGACACTCCGTTTCTACCTTCCGTTGCATATTGGTGGTATTGCGTGTTGAATAGCGGAAATCAACGCCAAGTTTTGCCTTGGTACCAGAGCGAGGAGGAGATACAAATAAATAGTTATCCTCGAGTGGGAATCGAATACAAACCTGTCGCATTTACAGACACTTGCTGGTGCGCTACGACTGGCCTAAATGCATGTTCTTTTTTTTATATATTATATGAATATATTATTATATATTATATGAATATATTCCCACAGCTAAACGAACATCCGGTAGTTGGCTCCGGACAGATACATTTTTTTTATTTAGGAGCGCATCTGAACTCTATTTTGAATGTGTTTGTTAAGTTGTTTGTAAGACATAAATGAATGACTGCAATTGATATTGGTAAAAATATCAGTTTAAAAATAATTTGAACAATAAAATTAAAACATTAGATATAAATTTATTTGTATTTTAAATAACATCCTAAACGATAGACAAAATGAATATTAAAACTCACTATTAATATTTACTACGAAACTTTACTTTTTACAAAAATGTATTTACCAAAGAAAGTTAGAATTAATTAACAGAGCTTAATACTCAAAGTTTGAAATGTTAACATTTTAATATTTGAAAATGAATAGTATTTTTTCGACACCGATTATTGTAAATAGAGTAGAATCAAGTTATTCTTAAAACATAAATTTTGTTTCTAAATGAAAGTATCATTTAGAAATAGAAAATATTATAGAAAAACAAAATTTTATTAATAAAAACAAATGAAACATTCTATTTACCCAATCACAGCAAGATTAAGCCTTAACACCATTTAAATGTTATACATTAAATTTAATTCGTAGGTATTAGTTACCCGTGGAGTTAACTCTTGCATCAAGTTTTAACGGGACATAAATTTTCTATTATCTGAGTTAACATTTAAGGTACCAGAGATTTTATCTGAATTAAGTAACAGCTAACAGCCCTTGATAGCATGTATTTATTATATGAAGTTGCCGATCCTAGCTTTCATTATATGCAACATTTTCAACAAACAGGAAACGGAGTGTCTTAACCCTAGCTTATCCTGCTGTGTGCGGGATACAGCGTGAAGCTGTATCCCGTTATATAACATTATTATAAATTTACCCGTTGTATTACATTATATAACATTATTATAAAATTTGTTTTGTTATAACTACTAAAATCTGTGTTGCTAAAACTCGATGTAGATGAATCATGTTAGATCAAATTTCGATGTTATATAACACAGTGTACAACTATTTTAGGTTCACCATATATTTTGGATACAGCAAGGTGAGAAAACTTAGTGCTAAGACACTCTGTTCCCATTTTCCGCCGAATTCTAGAGGCATTGCGTGTTGAGAGAACGTCGATCTCCAGAGCGAAGAAATGAAAATATTTAATATTTCACGTTTCGGAAATGGAACCCACAACCTGTTGCGTTTATATACTTGTGCCCCTGCGAAACGAATGGCTTCGACATTCGCATTTTTATGGATAATAAATAATTATAAAACCGTCTAAAACCATATAACATTCTGGTAAATGTTGCCGCATTTCTTAAAATATTACCTCCACTGCCGCATGTTACTTTAACAATGGAGAGTATTTGTATGTGCATAATGCATACATTGTAGAAGTGAGGTCACAACTACGTTGCGGAGTCTGTCGTAAAACGGCTCATAAGACGTTGGTGTACAGAAGTAATTGTCCCTGGTTGGGTTTAAAAATATTGTTTTTAATACTTAAATAGTTAATGATCAGCAGGAAGTTTTTAATACTTAAATAGTTAATGATTAGCAAAAGAAACGTAGTGTTAAGGCACTCTGTTCCCCACTTTTCGCAGAATTTTTCGTGGCAATGCGTTTTGAGTGGTGGAACTCAACGCTGGGCTTTTTCCTTGGTGCCAGAGCGAAGAAATGAAAAGAATCCATAAATAATAAATCACACCACCCAGTAGGGATCGAACCCACAACCGTCGCGTTACAGTTACACCCTTGTGCCCCTGGGCCACGACAGCCTCCTTAATAGTTAAGACCTACCCATATTTATTAATGTAATTTGAAATTGCCACCTTTAAATGTCCCCTTTTTTTCTCGCCTCTTTTAAAGATGTATGTAAATGGGGAAACTATCTATATAATCTTGTTAAAAGTAACATTTATAGCAAATTTGTTAATAATAAAAGTTAAATGAGATCAGTCTTGGCACAGTGGCACAAAGTGTGACTGTAAACGCGTTCCCACTCGAGGAAAGGACATGTTCAATAATTTCATTTCTTTGTTTTGATGACAAGGACTTGACTTCCACCACTCAACAAGCGATATCTCCATAATCCGCCGGAATATGATAAAACGGAGTGTCTTAACACCAGATTCCCTCTACTTATCCTGCTATGTGCGGGATACAGCGTGTAATTATAAATAAAATATATTTAAAATAAACACATTAAATGCACCAGCAGACTTGTGCATCAATCAGTAATGGTTCTAAACCATAACAACCTAGGTACAACAATATTTCTTTTCTATGAAGCACTTCAGAAATAATACAGCGCTGAGCGGCGGCTGAGTCATATCTCTAGGTTGAAATTATAACAAGGTTGCTGGTTTCCGCGTAAAAAGCTTATGTTTGTGTTTCTTTATGTTGCTGTCGGCGTTTTAATACTAAACAATGCTTTAGCCATCAAGCCCGTGTTACTAGCAAATGGTTTTTGTGCTACAATATTAATTTAAATTAGTTAATATATATATATATATATATATATATATATATATATATATATATATATA
>DWAN01003123.1:0-13912 GCA_018230445.1 Heliconius hewitsoni | reverse complement strand
TCGCTCATAGTCACAGGACTGATTGCAAATATAATGAAAAAAAAAAAAAAAAATCTTCAAGTGAAAATTGAATCTACAACCTCAAATTACATTTACAGTCCCACCCTTGTGCACCTACACCACTACTGGCCTTTCACTAGTAGATTAAATTCAAATATGATATTAAATTCAAATAGCTGTGGGTTATAATACCATTCTAAGGAATGATTATATTTATAATATTTCCATTTTCCTGTTCTGGTAGGCAAAGATTGGTCTGGTAGGCCTTTTCTACCTTCACTGCTATATTAGTAAAAAAAAGAATAAATAAACTTTACAAAATATATTATTTTCCTGTCTCCAGTCTCTGATAGTGCCACAATCCAGATTAGTGAGACTATAATTTATGAGACTATTAATATAACAGAATTAAAAAAAAGTATTACTTGTGAAGTTAGGTCAGCATTGTTTTGAACATCTTTTAAGAAAGCACTCATTCCAGCAGCCTCCATTTTCTTAATTTCATCATCCATTTTTTCCTTCTGTTTAAATTCTTTTGCACTTCGTTTGCTAAGTTGTGATATGTGTTTTTTAACATTCTCTTTATGACGTTTACCATTTTCGTGAAATGAAATAGACTGTAAAAATGATTTAAAAGCTTTTCAATTTTATATTTATTAAAAATATTTAAGGTTTTATTATCCAACAACTCACGACTTTATTATCAGCAAACCAGCACTTGCAAAATTCACAAAATTTACGATCTTGTGATTTCCAGTATGTAGCCCTACAAAAAAGTGATCGCGGTCAGTAATTAAAACATAAAAGTATAATATAATAGCATAATAAATTTAAAGATATATAAATAAAGCAAAAAAATATATACATACATGTTTTTACAATGTGAACAAATATATATGCTACTTCTTGTTTATCACATTTAATATCATAAGAATAAATTTGTATTGTTTATTTGTATATCATTGATAAACATTCAGCAAATAATACAAATATTATTTAAAAGCCAAAACAATTTTATGTATTTTAATTTATATTGAATATAAATTAAAAATTATAATTGATAAAGTGTCAAACTCAATAGACTGGAACCACAGAACACATATACCCACAGAACACATATACCCAAAGGGAAATAGAGCCCCTCCATACAATTCCTATATTCTTTACTGTCAAATGTCAATACTCAATTGTCATAAGGCAGGCATAGAGTATTAGGTACAGTGCTGCCAGTGGCAGATAGTCAAATATAACACCAGACACAAAAAGTAACATTTTCATTCAACATTTAAAACACCAGAGCGAAGAAATGAAAATATAATTTTTCATTTCAACATTTCCTCGAGCAGGAATCGAACACACAATCTGTCGCGTTTACAGTCACACTTCGTGATCCTGGGCCTTGAATGACTTTTGTTAGTTGTAGTTCATTAATAATATTGAAATTATTAAGCTCAATTTTTTTCTCATCCAGTCTTAGTTACTTCGAGTGCGAACCGAACCTACATTCAGTCGTACGATTCTGCTTCTACACCACAACTAGCCTTTTATTAAACGATTTCAAATTTATTACGAAAAATAAGCATAATTTACGTTACGTAAGTCGGCAGAATCTCCAAATAATTATCGACTCAACTAATAAAGAAACATGACACTAATGAAAGAAGTAATAAATCCACATGAAAGTAGTAGCTGCCACCGATGAACGATAATCTGCAAAGATTTGTCATACACACTATCGATTAAGCTGAGCAAACTGGTTTGCACTGTTTAATTATTACGATATATCGTTATATGTATAGCAGGCATAAGCGTCTTTACTTACCAAAATGTTTAGACGTTTGTAAAGGTTCGCCAATGTGATGATGAAAAACGTTGCACAGCACATTTGAACTAAGTTGTGATAGCTGCAAGTTTTTCTTTATTACTTAACATTATATAAAAGTCAAAACTTCTAACCGTATCGTATCGTAATAATTAAAATATATACTAAAATGTATTTTATTATACGTATTTACAAAAGTTTGAAATCTGTTATTAAGTTTATAAAGTTATTTTGATCTATGTCTATGACTTAAAATAAGTAAAATGTTTTATTTGGCAAAATGGCAATTGCAAGTTGGCAACACATTTGCTTGCTTACTTTGTGATGTCGTCGTCGAGTATCGAGTGTCGTCGTCTTTTTTAAAGTTTTATCAAGGTGATTTTTGTTTATTTGAATACTTTTCATACGGCTCATTAATATTGTAAATTATTTTAACTTCCTATATTTTCCATTTTTAAGAATTTACACCATAAGAATAAGAATTTACATTTATGAAATTCAATTTAGAGCGGCCATATTAAATATAGTAGTTCGTTTGTAAATTTAATCGTTCGTAATCTTCATCATCTACTGGTGAATTTAAGTAAGATCGTAATGCTTTTTATGTATAACAACCTACCTTTGCCTACATTAATTTAGTTACTTTTTATTTGTAATATTGTTTTCGTTATATTTAGTGCGCTTCATTTAGTATATGTATATGTTGATAGGTATACATTGCTTGTTGACGCGTCTCGTAATCTCTTCTCTTTGGTTCTTATCGACAATTGATTTAATAATTTGCCTTTGTTACAGATATTTCCGGACAAAGTTAGTGAACGTGATATACTTCTAAAGTAGCTTATGTGTTTAAAAGTGACTTGTCGTGAAATTTGTTTAGTGTTGGACTTCAATAAAGACTTCCATAAATTTCTAAGTTTAGTCACCCCTTGAGGGGCAAATTTGGCAAAATGATGACCGAAAATAGAATTAGCACCAGTAATCACGTCGGAAACATGAGCAATCAGAAAGGGTAAGTAGAAAAATATATTTATTTACTCTTTGTTTTAGCTTGTATACTTTCTCTATAGCTTATATTCTTCGTAATTACAGAGATGTCGATAAAACAGTGGAAGATATTGGGTGGAAAGCAAAATTAAAACTACCCCCCAAAGACAGACGAATTAAAACCAGTGTAAGTTTTGAAGATACCCACATTTTATGTAAATTATCATGTTGCCTATAATTTAATTAATTTATTATTTATATATAATAGGATGTGACAGACACAAGAGGAAATGAATTTGAAGAATTTTGTTTAAAACGGGAAATACTTATGGGAATTTTTGAAAAGGGTTGGGAAAAACCGTCCCCTATTCAAGAGGCTTCAATTCCTATTGCACTTAGTGGTAAAGACGTATTAGCAAGGGCCAAGAATGGTACAGGCAAGACAGGCGCCTATTGTATTCCAGTCTTAGAACAAGTATGATAAAAAAACAATTTAAACATTTAATATCTTTATGTGTAATTTATAAAAGCATGATAACTAACACAATTTTATAATTTAATTAAAAAAATAAATAAACTAGTAAAGTTGACAATGATGATACTTTTGGATTCCCCTTCACTTTCATATAAGTGAGAAAAAACAGTACTGATATATATATTTTTTATAATACCAGTTGAGAGAGATACTATATACATTTTGTATTGACCATTCGTATAAATATTTTATAGGTGGATCCAAAAAAAGATTGTATACAGGCTTTAATTGTGGTACCTACTAGAGAGCTAGCATTACAAACATCTCAAATATGTATTGAGCTAGCGAAACACACAGACATTCGTGTTATGGTCACCACGGGTGGCACAAATCTGAGGGATGACATAATGCGTATTTATCAAAATGGTAAGGATTTGTGCCAGTTCTTATTATTTACTTATAAAATCTTCATATAATATTTTACTTAATAACTTCAGCTCATGTATTAATAGTTTCTTATTTTTTTTTAAAGTATTTAAAGTGTTAATTCCACAATTAAGAAATAGTATTTTTCTTTATTTAGTTAAATATATAAAAGTTTGAACACAGCTGGATTTGAACCCACACCACTTCGAAACCGTACAAGCGCTCTGACTACTTAGTCATACATTCTCATCTAGCTTGTTGTAATTATCATTTGGATAATAAGATTTGGATATAAGAGAGAATGCTATTTATTATTTTTTTCTTATGTATTTAATATGTTATTCCAGACTTCAGAAAGAAAAATACTTATTTAGAAAACATATAAATGAAATAAGAATTTTGATATGTAGCAAACAGAGAATGGCTTAGTGGTCAGAGTGTTTCAACGGTTACTAAGAGGCGCAGGGTCAAATCCTGCAACATTAAAATTTTTATATATTTCCTAAAAAAGTAATGTGTTACTTATAGTATAAAAAAATAACTTGTCAATATTTTGGTTCTATATATTTATTATGTATATGGGCCATTCCATACAAAGAGGACAGATAAAAAAAGTTGGACTCTGATTTTGGTTATTTTTTAATATGTTGTTCCTATGGGCCCTCAATTCACAAATAAATAAATTTGTACAATAGATTCCTCATTAAATGAGCTTTTTATAGTACTTTAGTTAAGTAAACATTTTTTTTTTGGTTTTTTATTTTAGAAGTGAATTTCAGAAACCTCACTATTTTGTTTTTTGTCTCAATACTTAATAGTGTGTAGATAAACCTCACTAAGTTCTATAATGGGCTGTGAAGCTATTTTGGACCTACATTAGTTACAGACCTAAAGTTCACAGTCCTATATCGCAATTTGCACTAACTGCCACCACTAATCTCACTATGTTATAACTAAATTGATTCAAAGTTTTTGATTGAGAGATAACTAAATATAAATTTCTATGAAAAATAATGCATACATGCCCTATATGTAAGGTATAGATTTTTTATTTTTAAATAATATAATATTTAATCAGCTTAATGCTATATCAAGCACACAGCAAGGTAGGATATGGAACCCAGAGAGTAGTGTTAAGACACTCCTTTCCCAACATTCCTGTTTTGTTGTTTTAATATAATATTTTTATATTTCAAAATTGTAACAGTAAATAGTACCAATATATTAGTTTGAGTAAAATGAATTATATCAGTTCAGGTAATAATAGCCACTCCGGGGCGTATGATTGATCTCATGGACAAACAAGTAGCAAAGATGGAGCAATGTCGGATGCTGGTACTTGATGAAGCAGACAAACTGCTTTCTCAAGATTTTAAAGGCATGCTGGATACAGTTATTTCACGGTTAGTTGCTTGTCATTTTAAAGGATATATTCATATATACCCTACATCTTGTATATAGGAGAGTAGGCAGAGGGTACCTAGTATAAAAGACCAAGATCCATCCTAAGCTTTATGTCCAATTTTTTAAGATATTGCATGTTGAGTGGCAAAATTCAACTCAACTTTTTGTCTTGTTGCTATGAGATGGAAATAATTTTAGTGTACTTCCTACACCTCTGCTTTAAAGTTGCTCCCACTGCTCTATAACAACCATAAAAAAAGTTCCTATAATTTCAATATATCCTTGAGGCAGTTTTTGCAAGGAATGTACACATGTTTAAGTTTCCATAAACTTAAATATACAACACTTTGTACACACAATGATTTTCTGTTCACTTTTTTTCTTGGCAAAATTTAATTTTTGTTACAAATTTTTAGGCTACCCAAAGAACGTCAAATATTGTTGTTCTCTGCAACATTTCCACTAAGTGTTAAACAGTTCATGGAAAAACATTTAAGAGAACCATATGAGATTAATCTCATGGAGGAGCTCACTTTGAAAGGAGTCACACAGTACTATGCATTTGTACAGGAGAGGCAAAAAGTGCATTGTTTAAATACATTATTTTCAAAGGTTTGTATATTACTAACATACTGATTGTTCTTTAAAAAAATAAAGATTTTTTTAGCATTACATTGTATTACATATACCCTGCAGTTAGAAGGGTAAGTAGAGGGAGTCTTATGATAATTCACCCCAATTTGCACCACCCAATGTTTAAAACATCAGGTGGTGCAAATTGACATTGCATATTATTCAATTGTTCTGCCTTTCAGCAGAACTCTATGCCAGGAGGAGTTGTTACCAAGCAAGAAATAGAAAATAATTCATTCCCCCGAGTGAGATTCGAACCTACACCTATCACTACAATGGAAGTTAGCATGACAAAATTACTTTGCTTTGTAATTTGAGATTTAAATAAATGGGTATCTATTCCCATAAAGATAAAGAGGTACTGGATTTGTGTTCTGTAAACACATCTACAGTGTCACAATAGTCTGTTTGATATTAAATTAATGGTTGTTGAGAATTGCATGTGGCACAAAGCTTGTTCACCAGTATTTATATGATGTAAACTTATATTGTTTTGAATCCTTTTTTGTACAGTTTGTTCAATTCTCAACTGGTATAATTAAAAAAATACATATATTTTTATGTATAAGCCATTGTATATGTGGTGTGGGGATTGTTGCTTTAATCTCCATACAGGGAATGATGACATTTCAATTCCAGACTAAACGTGGGGAATGATGTGTATAATCATAAAGTTCCTTCTGGCTTACCTTCCTAAGCTATAATACTTCTTTTTCCACTGCTCTGAAGAGTAAAAGAACAGCATTAAATTGTGGAGTACAAGTCTGCAGTTTCAATATGCATTCTGTCGTAATTCAATTGAAGGAGGAATAGACTTTAATCTCTCTGTCCGTCTTACTCAGTAATTAAGGAAATTTTAATGTTACATAAAACTTTTAGAAACAGTATTTCTTCATTTCCGTTTAGTCTCATGCCAAAAAGAATATGGCATAGACGTTATTAAACTCAAAAAAACAGTTATTTATTTGAAATATATATTGAAATATATACATGTTCAAAAATTTAGGACACAATCTGTAGGAAAACACGAAACACAAAAACCTCCTCCACCTTAACATGTGTCGTAATTTCATAGATGGCATCTAATAATCAATTTGTTGACAGTTACAAATCAACCAGTCCATCATATTCTGCAACTCAACCCAGCGTGTGGAGCTGCTGGCCAAGAAGATCACAGAGCTGGGCTACTGCTGCTACTACATCCACGCGCGTATGGCGCAGGCACACCGCAACCGCGTGTTCCACGACTTCCGCGCCGGCCTGTGCCGCAACCTCGTGTGCTCGGATCTGTTCACGCGCGGCATAGACGTGCAGGCTGTCAACGTGGTCATCAACTTCGACTTCCCGCGCATGGCCGAGACCTACCTGCATCGTATCGGCCGCTCGGGCCGCTTTGGGCACCTCGGTATCGCCATCAACCTCATCACGTACGAGGACCGCTTCGCGCTACACCGCATCGAGCAGGAGCTGGGCACAGAGATCAAACCCATACCGAAGGTCATCGACCCCGCGCTGTACGTGGCGCGCACGCTCGAGGACGACTCCGATAAGTAACGCCTCCACGCGAACGCGCCGCTTCTTGGACTTGCTGACTTGGTGAAAGATAGGATTAATATGCAAAAACAAAAAACTCATTTGTAAAGTGTAATGAATTTATTGTAACGAAATGTGCGTGTATATAGTTTATCGTGAGACTTTTGAACCTGATAAGGGCTATTTTTAAATGTGTACATAAACATCGGGACTTACGAAAGGCATTGCGCTCGTTGTCCATATTGGATTCTGTGCGCGGTTTCCTACGATTGTTAAAAAGTAAAATATTTATCTCAATATCCTACTTCTTGTGAGAGTCTATCTAAATTTGTCCGTGATCTTAACATAAATTGTGATAGACTTTTGATGATGTGGAATGCGTTCCCTACCCATACAGATGCATTTGAGCTAGCACTAGTTTATTTTTACTCAAAATTAGTAATATAAATATATTAGAACTGGGTATGGGTAGGCTCTTAAAGTCTAGCTTAAATAGAACATATCAAAAAAACTAGACATTTTACATAAATCAGCATCAAGAGTGTTGTTTCTGGCCGCTTGAAACAATAACTGTATACTTCAAACCGTTGTAAGGGATCAGGTTAAAGCAATTTTTTGACAAAAATTTATAATAATCAAGCGGGCACTCTAAATAAATTATATAAAAGGTACCCGTTTTGTAATTATTTGTTTGGACCCGAAGTCAATGATGTTTTAACCTGATTTGCTAATGTTTAATTTTCTTTTTATAAGCGGTAAAGTCACAGTATTATTAGAAGAAAATATCTTGAATCATCAATGGGTTGTACAGTAACAAGGAAAGATATATTTTATACTTCGTTTTTATTTGCAAAAGATATTTTCAAAATAATACTATTTGCACCCCTGTCGACCCTTTGTGCTACAAGAGAGAGATGGTAAAAAAATGAAAGTTTTATAACTGTGACTGTTCAACAAAGTGGAGGAATCAATTCATCATGTTACGGTTTGCATAATGGACATTGCTCTGCTTATTGGAAAAAGAGAACGAGAGCATTTGTGTTCAATTAATCTATCATGCTCTTGGGGGGGTTTCAAAATTCGGGATGTAACGTGAAGAGTTACTAATTTGGTCACATGCTTTAATGAAACACTTTTTGAAGACTAACGATTGCCTGCCGATACTGAGAATATTTATTTAGTTTATTTTTTAGTTGGTGCACATTTTAATTTTAATTCTTCACTGTATTCTGATTCGCTTTAATATTCTTTTATTCTGTAATATTGATTGTCAAAAACCTGTATATCTGTGATATTAGTTTCATCAGACATGATATATGTTGTGGTTATAACATTCTAAAAAAGATATGTGAATTTCGTATAGGGAAGAATTCTATAAACATTGCAGTTATGATATACAATAATTAAAATGCATTTTTGAATTTTAAAAAGTTATAGAGAATAATAACGACGGGTCTTAATTGAGATGTAAACATTTCCTTGATATTGACTAAACGTAAGCTAAAATGTGCTTTATAAATAAATACATGGTGGTAATGGATGTGGGAAGTTGCCGTAATTTGTCTTCCTCTATTTCGGATTGAATTTCGAATGTTGTGAATAGGAACTAGGGTTCAATGTTATTTTGTAAATTTTGAAGTGGATTACGAACTAGTACAAGTACAAATTTAAAGTTATTTTACATTGCCAAATTGTTAGGAAATGTTAACTATTTAAATTCAAGTACGCTGCAATTGCATATCATACAGTTTTATATCACTATTTGAAATTCAAATCATGCTCTATATACAAAAGTAAAGGGCTAAAATCAATTGTTATTTTTCATAGTGGCACATACCAATATCAAGTTTTTTGTTAAATTTATTTTTATCTGTAAAAATTGTTATATTGACATTTAGATAATGCCTAAAAAAAATTGTGTATACAAATCCAACTACTGTTTGAAAATCATGTATATTAAGTTAATAAATTATGTAAATTGTAAAAATATTCACTAGACCAAAAGTATGTGCTGGGAAATATGAAAAAAAATAATTCTTATATATCAATTTGTTTTTCCTCTTTAAACAAAAATATATTCTTGTTGAAAAATGGGCCAAAATTAAACTCTTCACCAAATTTTTGTTGTTTAAATTGCCCATTTTTAGGGTTCCGCACCTTTTAAAGAAAAAACTCCTTAAGATCAATTTGTTGTCTGTCTGTCTGAACATCAAGAGCCTTTATCTCAAGATTGGAGATATCCAGTTGAAATACAAACTTACATCTAAGGCCCCATAATTTCCTGAAAAAATAGTGTTTCTACATTTATTAAAGACTACATAAGTGTTTAAATCCTAAAAGGCTAAGGCTATTATTTGCCTTAAAATAAGACAAAATTTGATATTAAAGCCGCTAGTTCAAGTGAGGTATCAGATTGAAGGGCCCTAGCCCTTTTAGAAAAAGCTCGAGACCTCCAATTTTTGTACGGAACCGTCGGTGCGCGAGCCAGACTTGCGCTTTTTTAAATTTTATTTACACGCACTATTTGATGTAGTCATAACAAGATGACGAGCAACCAGTCATTTAAAATGACGACCTATTTAATGTTGGTAATTATGGAGTAGAAAATAAAAAGAAATAAATGCTGTAATATATTTATTTATGTATGTACTAACGGATCTGAACGGTTGTTTTTGTAACAGAAATTGTAATCCGTTATTGATATATGAACAATATTGAAACATATAATAAAATCTTGCAGCGCCGAGTGCAACTATGATCCCTAAAAAGAAGAGACAATTATACACTTGCCAACTGCCCAATACTCTCCAGAGCCCGAATGGTGGCATTGCGTATTAGGTGGTGGAACTCAAGGCCGTGCTTTGCCTGGACACCAGAACGAAGAAATGAAAATATAAATAAATATTTGTAATAATGTAAATAAATATTTTATTTGCCTTTTTATGTGAAGAACCTATGTTATATTGTACTGTTCGCAGATAATATATCCTTAATATTTAAGATTGACAGGAACAAACTAAATAATGAATAGTGCATTATCGCATATTCTTCCACGACTGGCCTCAATAAATATATTTAAATGAAATTTAAATAAATAAATTCATGAAGTTAATAAATCTCTTATGGGTTTCAGTAAACAGTGTTTTTGTCAGCACCACTTAAGTGGTGCTGACAAAAACACTCATTTAAATGAAACCACATTTTTAACTACTCTATAGAAGCCTAATACATTTTTTTTCCAAAAATGAAAAAGTGATTTTTTCAAACAAAATAAATAATAAAATTATCGTTGTAAAATAAAACGCCATTTGTCTTTAGCTTGGCTTAGCTCTGGGGTTATATGGAATTATTGTATTGAATTGAATGTCATGTAGGACAGCTGCCAGATATTTAATAATTAAATTGTACCATTGACTTTGAAAAGAGCAACTGTTGAGTTGCCTTCCGAACCGGTGGTAATTTTTTTTATATGTTCATTCGACGATTGAAAAGTTCTTACAATAGTCTATTTGAATTTAATCTTACGTTTACATTACCTTCAAGAATTACTCGTAAGATATATATTAAATAGACCCCAAGTCTTAAGAGTCGTTAGAAACTACTGGTCTTCCAAATTCTATCGCGTGTCTTCTATCTATTAGCTATCTAGTCATTGATCGTGGCATTGATGATGAATTTTCAAGACTTTCAAGTACGATACAGGTTATTGATGACCGCGACGCCTCTTATTGGTTTTCAGCAGGTCGTTATTCTCTTGAAAGCGATTAGTAGTTGTTATTCTTTTAGTCAAATTGAAGTAGGTAGTTAGTTACATACTAAAACAACTCGTTTTTTACAGGTTCAATATAGTTTTACAATGATCCTGCAAATTTTCTTGGACCAAATTTTCCTCTTTTAGTTTTCGTCGATAACGTCTTGGTTCGGTCAAAACAAACATGTTTTTTGTGAAAATAATATTTATAAAAATCTAATTACACTTAACTGTGTGATCGCGATTGTAATCTATTCATATAATCGTGAATCTATTCATATATATTTGAATGGATATATATTTTATATCAAAAAGTGATTACATTTACTACGGACTACTAGTAGTCGGTCTATATATTTTTAGGACCTAGGGTCCTAAAAATATATAGACCGACTGTCTTTGTAATTGCTAGTCGAATAGGAAACCAATAATACAAATAAAGAAACATAATAAATATATAAAATATTTTGTCACTATAGAGATGCTTATAATTAGAAATTTTGTTTACTGTCCTAATTCTTCAACATTTTTGTGTAATATAACTTCAAATATGCGTTTTAATCTGAGCTGCTTGAATTTTTTTTTTTTGAGATGAATTTGCAATCAGTTCATTACTTTTAGCAAATGCGTTTCATGTTTATGACTTTTAAAGGCCAATAAGCCATCTACCTTATACTGTTTTTCTTTTTAGTTTTAATTTGTATTTTTTTTTTGTTTTTAATTTAATTTGTATTTTTTTTTTAAAGAATATAACTTCTTTTCAATCTTTTGGCATAACTTCGCATTACAAGGGCAGACGCAAGGTCAATGGGATGCCTTTCCAGTCGCTGTCGATATTTACTATTGTATTTTATTATTTCATCCGCAACAGTGTCCATTTTGAGGTTTTCATGGATTTCCTTGTTGGTAACAAACCAAGGTACTTGGCTGATTGTTCGCAGTATGGAGTTTTGTACTCTTTGGATTATCATGGTATTGGATTTGCAAGCACTTCCCCATAGTTGGATTCCAAAGAGCCAAACGTGCTTCAGTATAACATTGTATATAAAAAGCTTATTGTCAAGGCTCAATTTGCTGTTACGCCCTAGTATCCAATGAAGGTTTTTATAGTGGATATTAAGTTCACACCTCTTTTTTTCTACGTGATTCCTCCATGTGAGGCGACGATCAAGATGGAGACCTAAGTACCTGAGGCTGTCGTGATGTGAAAGTGTGGTATTTTCCAATTTCACTGGTGGACAGTTTCCTTTTTTTAGGGTGAAAGTGACCTGAACTGATTTGCTTGCACTTGCTTTTATCTTCCAGCTATCCAGCCATGTTGTTATTTTGTCGAGACTTCCCTGTAGAATCTCAGATGCAATAACTGGGTCTTCGTGACTTACAAATACGGCAGTATCGTCAGCAAACGTTGCCATTGTGACTCCTTCAGCTTGCGGAAAATCTGACGTATACAGTATGTACAGTAGCGGTCCCAAAACTGACCCCTGGGGTACTCCAGCTTTTATTTGGAAAAAGGATGACTTTGCATCGGCTTCTTTCACCTGGAACATCCTGTCTTCAAGGTAAGATTTTAGTAGAATATAGTACTGATGGGGCAAGTTACTCTTTAGTTTAAACAGAAGACCCCTATGCCAAACCTTATCAAAAGCCTGTTGGATATCGAGGAACACGGAGGAGCAGTATTGTTTTTCCTCGAGGCTTTTTCGGATTTTATCACATACTCTGTGCATTTGTTCAGTGGTGGAGTGCTCTAGCCTAAAGCCAAATTGATGGTCGGGTATCACCTTTTCTTTGCTAAGGATGGGCAGTATTCTATGCATCAGCAACTTTTCCAGGACTTTTGAGAGAATGGGGAGCAGGCTTATAGGCCGATAAGATGATACCTCATAGGGATCTTTACCAGTCTTATAAATCATAATGATTTGTGAGAACTTCCAGGCCAATGGAAAATACTGGACCCGCAGCACAGCATTAAATAGAGATGTCAGAAATACAACAGCTTTTCGAGGTAACTGTTTCAGTATTTCCTTTGTGATAAGGTCATATCCAGGAGCTTTCTTGTATTTAAGTTTGGTGATTACTCTCCATACCTCAGATACTGTAAAGGGACGAGGTGGTAGCGACATTTGGAAGTCTTGCAGAAGCACTTCGTTTATGTATGGTTAATTTTCAGCGCTTCCTCCTAGATTTGGGGAAAATACTTGATCCAGGTATTTAGCATAAGCATCCACTTTTTTCTGGTTTTTCGTGAATTTCCATAGGGAGTATTTGTTTGCCGCTGTGGGTGATAATGACTCCAGCTGAAGTTCTACCGTATCATCATGCCACTTCTGCAACATCTCCTTCAAGTCTAAAGCAGCTGTAGTGAATAAGGTCTTGTCTGCCTCCACTCTACTCTAATGCCAAATCCTCCTTAACCTACGTTTATTTAGTAACGCATGTTTAATGGCCAGCGGGTAGTTTAAATGCCTTTTGTCCGGTTTAGGTTCAGGAGTATTGATCCAACAAGTTGTTTGGATAAGTTCTGTTATATACTTAGTGGCATCTTCTATGTTATCTGGAGTTTTTAGGGGCATGTTTAGCTAGATGTTGTCCTCTATATAGTCCCTGAAAGATTCCCAGTCCGTTCGTCCGCTGGTCAACTTTTCTTTTTCTTCAAGTTCTATAAGGAATGAACTCATTGTTAGAAGAACAGGAGTGTGGTCAGATGAACTATCATAGCATGACTCCGGTTTCAGGTAGTGTTTGGACCTTTTACAATGAAGAAGTCAAGGAGGTCTGGTTTTCTTTTGGGGTCGGTTGGCCAGTATGTGGGCTCACCAGCATATAATACTAGTAAGTTATTATTGTCTGTACTTAATTTAAGTTGTCGTCCTTTAGT
>DWAN01003122.1:0-13912 GCA_018230445.1 Heliconius hewitsoni | reverse complement strand
AAGGAGTGAAACAAAGTGATATGGGAGTGAAAGTAGGTGACCTGAATGTGAATTGAGTGCTGTAGGCAGATGATGCAGTGCTCATTGCTTCATCAGAATGTGAGTTTATTTATCAGAAGGTATAGTCACCACTCTGAAAAAAATGGTGTGAAACTAATGGTCTAAGCCTGAATATGAATAAGACAAAGATTCTGGTATTTAAAAGAAATTAAGAAAGGACGGAATGCAAGATCAGTGTAAATGGTAAGATATTAGAACAAGTAAATGAATTGGTATAAGTGGGAAGTATGTTTCGTAGAAACGGAAGATACCAGATGGATGTGGAAAGGCGTATTGCTCCCGGCAACATGGTTAACGGAATCTTAGCTGCATTGATGAGACGGTGAAACGTTAGACGTACAGCTGCACGATTGTCCGTGTACAATGTAGTGTTGGTACCGACGCTATTATACGGCAGCGAAACATGTGCGTAGATCACTTCGTAGGATATGCGGAATCAGCTTAGCTGATCGAATCCGCAATGAAAAGATGCATAGAATGGCAGATAGGTACTAGAGAGGATGTCACGTTGAGAATAAAGGACGTGCTCAGCTGGTTTGAGTTTCAGTGATAAAAAAATGGCAAAAAAGATTTATAATGGAAAAGTGAGCGATGAGAGAGGTAGTGGGAGACCTTGGTTGATCTTCGAAAACACAATATCAAAGTTACTGGAGGAAGGTCACGTAAAAAGCATGACGACCCCCGGAGGGCATATATGAAGAGGTATGTAAAGACAGTAGCGTTTTCCGTTCTGACTGTTCACTGACTACCTCGTAGGGATCTAGCGTGAAGCTACGTTAAGTTATTTAATTTAAATTTTAAAAAGGATGTAAATCTGTTTCTCCATAAAAGATTATATGGCAATGTTATATTATTAATTAATTGTCAGAAAAAGCAATAGAGGCTAAAGCGTGTCAATTTACCGCTAAGGGCTAGTTAGGCTAGTAAGGCTAACGCTAAAGGCGCGTGGGATCTTCAAAAAAACATTGATTACTATTTAACAATCAACAATTATTGTTTATAACTTTTATAAACAATTATTTATGTTTTGCGATAATTTAAGTCACCTTGCGATAATTTATGTACCTATTTATATAATTATGTTGCAACAAGTGAGCAAATACTGTAGGAAAATCCCGCTAAAGCGACATCTATCTTTATTTTATAGTACCTACTTCATACTACCATACGGTGAAATATTTAATTTATCTGTCAATAGATGTCTCTATAAATAACATTATATTCTGTTTTAAATCTATTTAAATTTAATTTAAATCTATGTATGTTTAATACAAGAAACCACGTTTTTTAAAATATGTAAATGATGTATAAATGCTACCTTACCCTGTAAATAGAGTTGGCGCTATAAGTTTTCTGGTTTTTGTAAACTGAAAAACAGATACAACTTTACCTATTATAAAATATCAAATAATACATTAATTAAAAAAATAGACGATTTTCCGTTTAATCAAAGTTTTTTTTATTTACATCTAATCCAAGATTTTTTTATTCAGAACGCTTGGGTACGTGACGTAACGTCTGCTATAAATGGTTAAATGTACTTACCTATTTTAATTTTTATTATTCCACTTGTGAGTGGCGACTCTAAAACCTTAAACGCAAAGCTATACGCTCTATGGGCCACCATATAAGGCCTGTGTTATGTTCAGTGTACACAACATAGGAATTCACACGCGTGCGCTAGTAAATAAGCTGCAAGCTGTTTCTTTACAAGTTTTACTTAGAGCTATGTCACTTAGTTCTCCACTTTTGATTTTAACGACGACGCACTTTAGCTTCAATTGTAAATAAAAGAAAATTTATAAGTTATCCATATATTTTATCAAACTACTAGTGGGCGAGCGCAGCTTTGGCCGCTTATTTGCAACCTAAGGGGTGAATTCTAAAAAAACCACGAAACACGTGTTCAATAAAATTTAACTTTTTATAAAAATCTGTGGCGAATTAAAGTTTTTTCCATATAAACTGTCAACCCCTATTTCCTCCCTTTAGGGTTAAAATTTTTCAATATCCCTTCTTAGTGGATGTCCAGATAATGAAAATAAACATCTGTCCAAATTTCACGTTTCTACGCACAGCGGTTACGGCTGTGCGTGCGTCTTACCTCAGTCAGTCAGAACAAGTCCTTTTATATATATAGATAATGTGCGTTTAATAAAGAAGTTCAACTTTGTATTTTAAAATGGAAAAAAAAATATTAACAAAAATAATTTCTATTTAGTTTAGTACGTAGGAATATAGTAAAACAACAAACTTACTACTAGGTACATCTAGATAAGAATTGACAAGTGACAACAAATTATTCTGACCCACCGTAACTGTGCCATAAAGACTAGACGCCTGGTGTAATATTACCGTCACTCTAAGATAAAATATCATTCAGTGAAAGTATTATGATTGAGTGATGTAAATTATCACCCAGGCTGTAATATACGTAATATAGTCGATGTTTTTTTTTTATATTATAGTTACTTTGGTTCACTTATCTAATATTTCTAAAGCTGTCGTGGCGTTGGGGCACAAGGATGTGAATGTAACACGGTGGTTGTGGGTTCGCTCTCCACTCGGGCGAATGAATAAAATTAATTTATTCATTCATATTAATAATTCATTTGACCCAGCGTTGAGTTTTGCCACTTAACACACAATGCCTCAAAGAGATTGGCAAAAAGTTTTAACACTAGGTTCCTTCTGCGTACCCTGCTATGCGTGTAAACAGGTGAAGCTGCTAATATTTAAGTGAATCATACATAATGTTCAGTAACTATTAATTTGGGAGTTACTAGAACCATATAACTGAACGCCCACTCTACAATCTGCATTCACATCTAAATATAACTTTTAAAACGTCGTAAAACACGAATTACTTGTTTAAAATATGAATAATCGCGCTTAGACAATGATGTGAATAACAACATTTTTAAGAAAACGTTGTGGGAGAATATATTTTGTTAACCAGATAATTTTTATAACGTTTCGTCTTATTTGTTTGTTTTTAATGTAAAATGACTACTGGACAAGTCTTTATTCGGCAACAACCGTGGTATTTGTCTAACAAAATATATGATGTTCTAATAAAATGCTTAAAAATTCTTTAAGAAAATCCACTCCATATTTTATCCCAAATTTAAGGTAAGTTCCTCTGCTCACAGAGGAACTACATTGTAAATGGCACTTTTTACTCCAATGTTCAATGCTGCGTTTTTTCTCCCCACAGGAAAAAAATAACGATATTTCTTTACCCTGAGTGGCAGTCTTCAAAGATCTTCACAATATATCCTACTGATAGCTGAATTGGCGGAAGGAACCTAGGAATCTCAACCTGCCCCGAACTCTGGATGGGATCTCTTCCATTGCATGATTTTTAAGAATGATACATGATAGTAAAATTGATTACACCAGGGTTGCCTAGAAGATTATCGTGGCGCAATCACCTTTAATTAAATTTATGGTTGCCACAGCTCAGTCTACCGCAAAACCAGGGTTGCCGGGCTTAATTATATTAAACACATTAGAGGAAATTATAAACATTAAGTGACCTGTTTAAACTAAGTAATCCTGGGGTAGCGGCAGGCTAAGAAGTGGCAACCTCTTTTTGCAATTCCTTATGCGATTTTCTTTCAAATGATGTTGAATTCACATAAAAAACAAGTGAGTGCAATTTTTCAACAAAACGAATTATCATAAATTTAATTAAAAGTGACTGCGCCACGATTCTTCTAGTTAACCCTGATGTAATCTATTCTACTATCATGTATCATTTTTAATAATAAGTTTAATTAAAAAACAGTTACCTACAGGTTCATGCAATGAAAGACTCCTAAAATTTACTAAAAGCTAATATATCAGTCAGTCACCTTTTCCTTTTATATATACCTATTCATTCTGATTATAATCTTAGTCCATAAAAATAATTAAAACATTTATAAGATAAAAACATGAATAACTTAAAACAGTTTAAGTTAAGGATTTTTTGTTTATAATGTTGTTCTATCTATTAAAAATATGATAAAAATTACGAAATTTGTAAATTACTGATAACTTTAATCAATTTTATTTTACAATATCTTGCTATGACGGAAAGTGGATAGCAGATTGTCTTAACACTAAGTTTCCTCTACCCATCCCACTAAACAAGCGTGAAGCTGAAAAAAGAAGAAAAAACGATTAAATTTAGAAAATTTACTACGTATAGGTTACTATGCAAGAAGACTATCTCGATAGTCATGGTAAACATGTAAAAGCTAGTCTCCAACAATAGCTAACTTTGCCATATCTCGAAAACTTGGCTCACTTGCAAGTGTAGTGTAATCTTCATAAAAATCACAATGCTCCCGGATTCACCACTCACTCACTCACTCATCAGTCACCATACATACATACATACATGCATAAATACAACGTGTCCATTCACACGCTTGTAAAGTTGTTTAAAAAACAAATTTATTCTGGCGCACTGTTGAATAGGATTTACTGTTATTGCGATATAAATCTTAGGACAAACATGTTGTTAATTGTTGTTAGAGTATAGTTTTAGAAGAAGCGAGTACATCAGTTTTTACCGTACTAGTAGCAGGTTCAGTTTCCTGTGTAGCAGTATTTAGACCCTGTAAACTCCATAAATACTCTAACAACAATCAATTTAGAATAGGGACTTATGTATGTAAGTATATTTCACGCTATGAGAATTCCTTTCACCCAGCTCCATAGTATCATGGAATGTAGAAATATACCATAAATTTATGAGCAAATAAATCACATGCTAATCCTGTTCAATGCATAGAACATGGAATTTTGTTAGGAAAATATTTTAACATGTTGGTCAGTGTTATAGTCGCGTTGGGAAACACCAATATTATTATTACCGATTAACTAATATTTAATTATTAGAACCGTTAACCCCGCACATATCAGGGAACCTAGCGATAAGGCACTCCGTTTCTCAATAATATTTAATCTTAACTTTACATACTTTACAAACTAAAAACCTTGTGTTAAACCTCCTCCCTTTTCTCCACTTTCCGCTCACTTAAAGGAATTGCGTGTTGAGTTAGTTACCCAGCGTTAGTTTATATATGCCGCTGTCATGACCGAGGAAATGTCTTTATTAGAAATACAATAAAATTATGAAAGAAAAAAAAATGTTAATAATATTTCAATAAGATCACGATATGGTAGGACTCGGGCGATTTAAGAGTAGTGAAATCGGTAAAAATATTAGAAATATTGAAATCATCAAAATGCTATTTATTTCCAATATACTATGCATGTCAGTTGTCGGATAAAATTACAAAGTAACCTCTGAGGAGATCCTCTACGGTCCTCTCAGGGTCTGACTCTACCATCAGACCAGCACGATGACACCATGCTACAGTAGTTTTACACACGCTAAGCTGCGTATAATTGCCGAGTTACAAGATAATATAATTATCATAAGTATACTTTCTCAGTAGCTCACTTCACTTTTCGAGTAAAAATCATGAAGATACAATACATATGTTTCTATTTTTTAATGAGTAATGTGTTGAACTATTTTCAATCTCATTAAAAGGTTTATTGTTCGTGTTTTTTATGTTACGGTGTCAAGAGATCCATGGCGTCCTTCAGATGTTTTTCAAAATTTATAGTCAGGTCATAATTTTTAAGAATATAAGTTCTTAGTATAAGTCATTCTATAAGAATGACTTATACTAAGAACTTACTTATATGTTGTAAACAACAAAAAATGTGGCGAGAGAGTTTTTATATTAGTAATAATTTAATTTTTAACTGCTTGTTAGTTGCAACGAGTTGTAATTTTGGGATCCGGTACCACATTTCTACCTGGAGTATGAGCGTGTCTGAATATTCATGATTATAATGTATGAACAAAGGAACTGCAATATTGAGTTTCGTTAACTCATCTCTAAAATTAGCAAAATGTTGATGCCTCGGCCTTTCTGCAAAGAAAAAAAAATCCGAGGCCGTCGTGACGCAGGGGCACAAAGGTGTAACTGTAACGCGACGGGTGTGGATTCGATTCCTACTCGAAGAAATCAAATATTTAATTGAATTTATATTTTAATTTCTTCGCTCTAGTGTCAAGGTAAAGCGTGACGTTGAGTTCGGCCACTCAACACGCAATTCGTGTGGAACAGAATGTCCTATCACTAGGTTGCCTCTGACGCAAAAAAAAATATATGTACAAAAATACAGCGATATTGAATTACGTCACCATAATTCTAAAACGATGATCCCCTTCTCCAAAATATAAAAAAGACATAAAATTTAAACTATTAAATATATGCAAAAAATAAAGCAAACTCATCGACATTAAGAATGTTTAACAGGTTAATAGCGTCAGGTTGTTGTGGGCGTAAAAGAACAATGGATGTCAAGTGGAGGATTGCCAAATGCTGTTCACATTCCACCTACAGCCAATACCTGTGAACGATCCGTTGTATTAAATTAAAATTGTTAATATGAAAGTAACTCTTAAAAGCTATCGTGGTACAGCGCGTGACTGTATACGCAACGGTTTTAGGTTCGATTTTTATGTATAATAAGTTATACTAGGTACTTTTATTTAGATTTTTCTGTTATAAAGATATCAACTTAATTTTGAGGGTAAGTTTACCAAATACGTTTCCCAAATTTTCATTCAAAGGATTATGTGCTAAATCACTATTTCTTTTTTTTTAATTCTACATATAGTAGGAAGAAATGTAGTATCAAGAAAATCTGTTATCCAGTTTCCGCCTCCACCCATTTTTTGAGGCATTGCTTGATGACTGACGGAATTCGACCTGTAGCTTTGTCTTGTTACCGGAGCGAAGAAATGAATATAATTAATAATTCCAAGTTGAAATCGAACCCACAACCTTTTAATTAGAAATTTGATAAAATTCACTAAGGAAATTTTCTTTAAATAAAATGTAAAATCCACAAATTTTTGTGGACTTTAGCTGACTGACTTTAGCTGGTTCATTTTATTCATGTCTTGAAGGTTCTTTAAAGCGAATGACTAATATGACTTACTGTACTGATGAGTATTGCCATAAATATGTCAAGGATTGTCACTTATACAAAAGCTGTACGCGCTATTTACACTAAATCATATTGTTTGATGGATCATGATCTATAGATCTATAGATCATGATCATTTATAATGGCATTCGTTGGTCTTGTTTACTTGTCTATAATGTACAATTTATTGCGAATTATGTTTATGTACAAGATTTGCTTTCAACTATTTTAATATGGTTAAAATTAGAATTTGTAGCAAAATTATGATAAAGTTTTATTTCCTCTTACTATTTTACATTTTGGTAATGTATACGTTCTATGAGAAAAAAATATTGAATATTATACCAATTAGTTAGTTAGTTACAGGAAACTTTCTTCTAATCAGAACAAACTTTTTATAGAGCTATAAAAGTCCTTTATTACTGAACTGCCTCAATAAAAACGGATTTACGTTTGTACAAATATTTCATACTGTCTTGTTATTCAATGTAGATGCGTGGGCGCATATTTTGTCGTATGTAAATACGCTGCCTACTTAAGTAGACAAGGTTGCATAATAAACTTGAGAAGTTAAAAAAAATATCACAGCCGGTACACGTAACATTTCAATGTCTTAGAAGAGTTTTTGATCATCTTGTATCTGTACAAAGAATCTATAGAAAAGTCGTTATATTTTTCACTTTTTGCCAAATTAAAGTAATTTCATAATTATAATCATTTTTATACCTCGTATCTATTATAAAATTGCGCAATCAATTCTAAGTTTGTCTCTACAGAAATTTGAAGTACCTGTAAAAACAACAAGTAACAACAACAGTAAGTAACGCCTATTATACTGTACAAATTCAAAATCAGCTTCACGCTGTATCCTGCACACACTAGGTTAGTCAGAGGGAACCTAGTGTTAAGGCACTTCGTTGAAATGAAAATATAAATGTAAATAAATGTTTCATTTCCTCAAGCGACGATCGAATCCACAACAAGTCGATTTTACAGTCAAACTTTGTACCCCTGCGCCACGACTGGCCTACACACTGTACAGGGACGTTAAATGGATAAAAATATATAGGAATAATATCTTTTGAGAAGCTAGTTGCCAGTGTAGGTAAGTATGTAATAATTAAATTATAACATTAGTATTGAAATGAGAATCTGTTGAGTTTCTTTTCGGCTCTTCCCAGCAGAACTCTATTCGAGAGTGTTTCCAAAAGTATATACAATGTGGTGTTTTTATGCCAAAACTTGGTAATTTTAAATTTTATAAAAAAATATCGCTATATAGTCATAACTCGTAACGGTTTTGGGTGTAGTATACTAGTTGTCAAATACATACCCACCTATAACCATCGGGTAAAATAAAATGCGGCGTTTAGTTCCGCCATATTACATGAAATACTGAGTGCACGTAATAGTACGTTATGTGTACACGAAAAGTAAAGAATAGAGTAATGTTTTTGAAATTAAATATGTAGATAGAAATAAGAATTCGTCTTTTTTTCTTTGAGCATTTGTTATCCTATTTTGTGGCGAAGTATTATAGCTGTATCGGATTCTCTTGAAATCTCGAAGAGATAGAAAGAACATCTTGATACAGCTAGAAATTCCATTGTATACCTTCCACTTATATGTACAATATTTAAGGGTAATCAATGCCTTTATTAAAGCGGACTGAAGAAACAGAAAAATAATAAAGAAAAGCTATTCACTGAATTGGTATCGAACCCACGACCAGGGTGTACAAATGTGCAGTATTTTTTTAACTAGGCTATTTTAGTTATGTATACAACTTATTATTCATAAGAATAGTCCTCCCGAGTGAGAATTGAACCCACAACCGTCGCCTTCATAGTCAGACGCTGTGCTACCACGCCACTAGGGCCTCAGCATTTATTAACATATTAATACAAACAACTTTTACACTATAATAAATTACGAATAAATAATATTTATAATAATTAGTTACTTCCCACATTAAATGTCATAATCTAAATAATTGACTACCAACTTATGCCACCATGGGGCAATTGGATAATACCATATTCAAAATGATGGCTGTGGGTTCAAATCCCACTCAAGGTACTATTTAAATAAATAACATTGATTTATGGCCTATACAAACTAAGTACAAATATATTTCGTAATTTACAACAATAGCTGTGATAGAAAAGACGTAAGTGTCTAATTGTTAGTTCTTGTTTGACCATCCAACATTTAAAAAAAACTGACATACTTTCTGTAAAATTATTCATTAACTGAGCAACCGTTTATATTTTCGTCGGCTCATTTTAGCAGAACAGCCCTCCTGCTGCTCCTGGATTATCCTGGAGAGTCTACTACTATTACTAAGTTCACGCTGCATCCCTAATGTGGTAGTCAGAAAGAGAGAGAGAGAGAGGTCTCTACATACCTCTTTTGCCTCCTCCACTGTCATCAACCTCTTTAGACATAGCCCTTCTTCATATTTTTACGTGACCTTACTCCAGCATCGTTGATGCAATTTTTTCGAAGATCCACCAAGGTCTCCCTTTACCGCTATATTAAATACAACGATGTGAAACTGTAATAGTTTCTTTGAATAAAATATACGTACATTGTTTTTTGATTTTCTTTTTAAAACTGCCTTAACTTTCACACCTCATGCCCAAATAATATTTTAGCAGCAACCTACATACATTCGAACTTTAGTCACATACTTGTAAGTGGTATTGAATACGAAACGCAGATTATTATAAATTCTTTTGTTCACTATAAAAAAATTTTAAACAATACTCTATGTGTGTCTATACAGGGTATCTGATTAAATATTTAAATAAAATCAAGATTTTTTTAAAATTACCATTAAAAAGACAAAACGCGGCGTTGAGCTCCGCCACTCCACACGCCATGTATCAGTGATCCGGGAGAATATATATATATTCTCTCTTCTCACGCCGAAGCGTAAAGCAGAAATAAAATCTTAACCTACATTTAAATTAAAATTTTCTAGAGAAAGATTTCGAGCAATGTCTTAATTAACCAGTACATTCATCATCATCATATTTGGGCACACACGCAACAGTTACATATTGATTTGACAGATGTCAAATACCACTACGTCATAAGGTAAATATAAGGTAAAACACCTTTGATCAGGCAAGTATATTTCTACCACACCCACAGAGAAGCCTACACCAGTTTTCGGTCAAGTGTGACACATTTCAGTACCGGCGTGTGTACATTATATTGATTTCGAGGTTGTAAAGTCATTATTTGTGTTACCTACCACAATAAATATTAGACTACTTGTCTTAGGTTTGTTTTACAGGTTCGATACCCAGTATAGACAAACAAAACCATATTAGAAATATTTTTCAATATTTTGCTTAACTACAAGCTTCACTTTCGTTTTTTTAGCTTCCCACTGTACCATACATAGCTGTACTGTGTGAAACTCAATGCCTCGACACCAGAGTGAAGAAATGAAAATGTTAAATATATAATTTCCTCGAGTAAGGATTGAACCCACAACCACTCGCGTTTACACACTTTCTTCTCGCGTTTACTCACTCATGTCCTACATTTTCTTATATTTGCCTAAAACTAGAGTAAACTGATGAGTAATAATCGTACTAGATGTCATGGTCTGAATGTGTCAAGCGTATCGCATACAGTTATTATAAATAACGGCGTTAAAACACGTCGCGTGCCACGATTTGTTTAAACGCTAACGATATGAACATAGTAATGGTAACTAGACGAGTGGTATAAATGGAAATATTTTTTTTTAGATTATATTTTAATTCATGCTGTCTAGAGGTAATTAAGTGTTACAACACTCCGTTCACTATTTTCCGCAGAATTCTGGAGGCGCTGCGTGTTACATGGCGGAACTTTACGCCGCGTTTTGCCTCATGGATGAAGAATTAAAAATATTAACTATTTCTTTTCCTCGAATGGAGATCGAACACACTACCCGTCGCGTTTAAAGCACACTTGTGCTCCTGCGCCATGACTGCCCTCAACAGTATAATTATTTATTTGTGCATAAGGCTTCCATTTCATTACAGTACCCCGTTTTAGCAACAAGGAACGGTCTAATATAATTTGAAAGTATTCAATAAAATTTCTCGGGAACATCACTATCATTCAAGCTGTGGTCTCGTTTTTATGGAGTAGATCCTAGATATCAACTCCATTACCATAAAAGAGACTGGTAAAAACAAAATATATGAATAAGGGCATCACTTAAAATATTAATTAAATTGACTGTTTCATTTTATTTTGTGTTACTTTTTAAACAAACAAAAATTTTATAAACTAAATGATTTTTATATAAATTGTATTTCAACTAATTGAAATACGTACTAATTTACTAAAACCATATGTTTGCAATATATACATTTACATACACACATATTATACATTTATATAAAAGTAAATGGAACGTAACTTTTGCATCATTATTCATTGTCAGCTTTAGGCAATCTCATTCGTATCGAGTTGATCACGACTTCGATTATTAACATACCTACCTACTTTAATATCGATATTATAGTGATATCGACAAAATTCCACACATAACAAACGATCTGCACCGCTGATGTCCATCAAAATGATAAAAATCTGAATCTCTCAATAATTTTTTAGTTTAATTTTTCTTTTTAATTATCTTCTTAATCATAATGTCTTCCTGTTATTTTATTTTATTTTCAAAGTGTGGAACGCCGCTTTCTTTTTTTAAATTTAGAACGGTTTTATGGATATTACTTATTGCTTGGAACTGAACGCCGAAGTGGAAGTAAAAATTTACAAAATATAAATTATTCCGAGTAGAGAAAGATCAAACTGAAATCGTTAAGAATAAGTCATTTTTTTATAAGTAATCTTTTTTTTTATTTTAATTTAACCAGTCAAAACAAAATGGGGATGGGGGAAAATGGGGAACGGAATGTTTTACCACTAGGCTCCATCTTCTAGGTAACTTCTCTCTACCTACCCTGCTTTGTGCGGGATACAACGTGAAGCTGTATTTTTTTTAAAAAACGCTAAATCCTACATCTTAAAACACTATATGACAAAATAACGGACGCACAATATTACACGGCTCGACGATTGACAGCTTCATAATAGGTAGCCATTAACCTAAGTTATATTTCCCTACATTACCTCCTATGGGTTTCCTGTGAAAATAAATATACTTAGGAGCGATTACTAATGTCAGTTAAACTTTATTTAATTTTAATACGTTCATTCATATATTATGAAACTAGTCGCGGTGCAGGGGCACAGTGTGTGACTGCAAAAGCGACTGGTTGTGGGTTGAATCCCCGCTCTAGGAAATTAAATAATTTATATTTTCATTTTCTCGTTCTGGTAACGAAGCGAACTCGGCGTTGAGATTCGCAATGCCTGCAGAATTGAGTGTAAAGTGAAGAACGAGTGTCTTAGTGGAAAAGGAGTGTCTTAACACTATAGCGTTAAGCTAAAACTTATTTTTTATTACCTTTATAGTTACTATAATTGTAAAATACAGATTTAAATGTTATATTTAAAAAAATAAAGAACGTACGATAATAAGAACCTGCGTCTCTATTAGGTCTCCCACAGAACTTTTAGCCAACTAAGCTATACGATAATATCTCACCACGACAAAACAATTGTATAGTACTATAGTTAAGAAGTTAATTTATAGCTATAATATTAGCGATAAATATTGCCCTCTTACTTAATAATCATACGCGACATGTATTTTTTTAATAATTCCAACCAACTACCATCTCCTATAAACACACACACAAACACACACACACGCACTACAAATACGCCAAAGATATCTAACGCTTAAATTTAACTGGCATTTTCAAAATGACAATGTATTTTGACGTGACGGTAAAATTAAACGACATTATTATATTTACAACTGCATCATAACTGCTTTAGCACAGATTTCTTCTATTTTAAAGGAATATATAATTCATACTAAACTAAAGACTATATTTTAACTTAACGGGTCGTTGAAAGTAACTGGGTCAGTGGTGCCACGTATTTTAACCGCGTTCGATCACAGTAGATTTTCTCTTATGAAAATGATTGTTATTTATAATGATTGTATATTGTTTATAACAAGATTGTTTCTGTAAAGAGGTAGTACGCCATCAATAAAGTAAGTAAATATGTGGAATTATTTGTAAGCCTTTATACATATTACGGGACAAAAAAGAATTTTAGATATAGTTTATTACTTTTTTTTCTAAATGAAAACGGTCAAGTGCGAGTAGGATTTTCTTAGCAAGGGGTTCATCAAATACGTTTCGGTAGTAGAACTAAAAACTTAACTAAAAATTATAGCATTCATTTTGTATATAATGATTTACAAATATGAATTTGTATCTAATAGTTTCATAATAAATATAAATATAAATTTCCATTTTTTAAAATTATTTCCTTCTTGCCAAATTTCGTAAGTGTAGGTCTTCAGCAAATACTCTATAGGTTACCATTACGCGGTGATAAAAGTTGACAAATTAAGGTTTGCGGGCGTATGCACTGATTTTGTATGAAATGAAATACTACTAAATATAAGCTTGTATTGATTATATTCTATGAAATATCTATAAATCTAGATTTTTTTCATTTATACTTTAACTTCTAACGTGCCAACTTTCATAACTGTAGGTACAAAGGTACCTTATATGTTATGATAATGCGGCGAATTTCATACAAAATGCAGCAAAAACAATGCTCGTATCTTTTGATTGCGTTGACTTAGAAGCTAGGTCTGTTCTGTGCTTCAAGGGACCATAGATCTAAATAAATCAAATAAATAAATCAGCTTCACGCTGTATCCCGCACACTGCAGGGTAGGCAG
>DWAN01003121.1:0-13915 GCA_018230445.1 Heliconius hewitsoni | reverse complement strand
GCTTTATGCCACTGCGTTTCGCATCAGGTAATGCCGGGCGCCGGCGCCCAACCCAGCTTAAAGGCCGGCAACGCACCTGTAGCTCCTCTGGTGTTGCACGTTTTCCATAAAAAAAAAATGCTAAAATTTAAATTTTAAAAAATCGTTTACTCTTTCGATCTTATTTCCAACAACTCACAAGGAACTCGAGGGGTCTATTGTGTTTGAAATATCAAATGGTTTGACATTTTTAAGGGAAAAGACGTAAGTTCAAATTATTGAGTAATAATCAATTATGAATTATTTATTAACAGCTATTTTATAACAGTTTCAAATTTACTCCTTCAAAAATCACATACATATACACGTATGTAGGTAGAGATTCAAAAACAATTTTGTCACAATATTTGTTTTGTCGTCTTTTTGGTTTTTTTAACTTTGAAATATTAAAAGTGGTTTATAGGTAATTATTAGTCTTTCGGTCGAGGTAAAATTACTAATCATTACAAAAATGAAGGCTCGTGTACGATGATACGAGTTCAAATTTGTCTCAATATGACTTGTCTCCAAATACTGTTTTTCTGACCTCTGCAACTTTGGATTGTCCAATGTTAACGCGTCCTTTTGTCACGTAGCGATGATATTTTTGTTCAAATTACTAAGTGCATAAAAATGTATAAATTCAGTTCGAAATATACCTATAGATAATTTCTAGAGAACTCGTGATAACTCTAAATTATAGAGAGATTCGAATTATCACTGGTAATTACGAGATTCGACGGCGTTGTATTATAAAGATGTTATATTAGTAAAATAAACAAATCAGCTGTACGCTGTATCCCGCACACAGCGGGGTAGGTAGTGGGAACCTAGTGTTAGGTCACTCTGCTCCCCACTTTCCGCCGAATTCTGGAGGCATTGCGATTGGCGAGGCGTGTGCGACACCAGAACGAAATTTAAATAAAATATTTCATCTCTTCGATTGGAAATCGAACCCACAACTAGTCGATTTTACAATCTCATTTTGTGCCCCTGCGCCACGACGTCTGATGGAATAACATACTGAAACCAGTAGGAGAGGCTAGTTGTGATGCAGGGACACAAAGTGAGACGACTAAGCGCGACTGATTGTGGGTTCGATTCCCACTTGAGGAAATGAAATATTTCCTGAACAGAGTTCCTAACACTAGGTTCCCTTTGTCTGCTGCCTGCTGTGTGTAGGTTACATGCAGCGTGAAGCTGATTTATTTTATGAATTATTATAATAATATATAATTAAAATATCGTAACCAATATTTTTATTTATGAAATATGAAGCGATCCTTATCACTTAGAAAGTCTTAAAACTAATAACTAGTCAATGATGTTATTTTTTAATGTACATTTTCTCATATTCCAGGTTCTAGCGCACCTAGCCCGATGTCTCTCCCAAGACGCATCACCCCGAGCCTTCCTAGAACCCTTCCTCATCGAAGGACCAGTCTTATCCGCGGAACAAGAAGCCAGACCAATACAGCGTTGGTCGCTAATATCAGACGAACTTCTAGCACGCCCTTTAGCAGACAATATAGAATTCCAGCTAAGACAAGGTGACATATCATTAATATGCTCTATAAAACAATTGCCCAAATTTAGTCTAACGGAAGAGGTTGTTGACCCCAAGTCTAATAGGTTTGTATTGAGGCTAAATTCTGAAACGTCGGTCTGACAGGAATATTCAGTCCGCGATGGACACAGATTGGTATGACATATGGACTATGTGGACTATATTTAGTTAACATTTTTGTGTTAAAATTATTAAGGTGTTATTATTACACTCTAAAAATAATTGCCTAATTTTAGTCCTACTGAAGAGGTAGGTGTTGTCCTCAAGACTAATTGGATTTGTATGACACGTGACATGGACTGTGTCAACTATATTTAGTTTCAATTTACTTTTTGTAAAAAATAATATTTAAAATTAACATAAAAGCTGCTAACTACGCTTAGTTTTATGATCGGAGGTCGTTTTTCACCTGTTTCTTTTTTAATTGTTTTTTACAATTATATAATGATCTGAAAAATATGTCTCATTTTAAACATTATACACTTTATAATAAGCTTATGTGTTCTAAAAGCCTTCCAAAATGACTTAAGACTTAATTTTTTAGAAGCAATGTTTAAAATTCTCAACAACAACAATTTTTATAAATATACACACATATTTATATAAAACTTAAGATAATACAACTTAATTAGTAAGTGTACTTCCGAATACAATTCAAAAATTTTAATACTTTTTTTTTATTACTTTGTTTTTTTTCTTCAAGATAGTGATGTGACACTAACATTCTACTTTTATGGTTTTTTTTTTTCAAAAGTATGAGACAATCATGTTTTTAGTAATTTTTTTTTTTATATATTATTGAATTGTTGTTGTATGTTTTTAGAATTTTTTATAGAAATATATGGATAGTAATCTCATGTTTATTTGTCTACAATTCCAATAAAAAATAAGACTTTTAAGGCATTTAATTTTGACTGTTTTTTGACAGTTTGTTTTGTATATTTGTGTCATATTTTTTTTAAGAATAGTAAAAATAATGCACAATTTTCTTTGTAATGTAATTAGTATAAGTAGCTAATATAATTTAGTTTAAATTATATTTTAATGTAATCCCAATGGTCGCAGGTTCGATTTTCGTGTAAATGAATTACATATATACATTTATTATACATATATGACTGCAAACGCAACGGTTGTGGGTTCGATTCCCACTCGCAGGGAATGTTTTTTTTTTTGCTTTGGTAACAAGACAAAGCATCTTTGTCTTCCGCAACTAAACACACATTATCTTAAAAATCGGGTGGTGCGTGGGAAACGGAGTGTGTTAACACTAAGTTTCCAATGCTAATAATGAGCAGGGCTTTATGCAGGATCGTTCTAAAATAAAACGCCATTTATTAAGAATGACGTGAACAAACAAAAGCTAAAGCGGCAACGTCGCACACGCACGAACTTTGAACGTTGTTTAGGTTTATTGTAAAAAATAGTTACTTGCGTAAAATAGGACAAGGTAGGTAGGTTTCTCTTTCGGATATGTTTTTTGAGAATACAGAGTGGCAGATCGACAACGTTTAGTAGTAACAGTATGGATGAAAATCATGAAACGAAAATAATAACCGTGCGTCCTAAACTATTGACCACATTTTTTAAGTCTATATGTTACCTCCGTAGAAGGAGCAGTTTCAAGTATGTATATATGTAATTTCATTTATTGAGTGTTTCACAATTTTTTATCAGCGAAGTGCTTTATTAGTTATATTAATAATTAATTATTATAGTGTTAAGGCTCATATCATCATTGTAATTTTAATGTATTTATTTTGTTACTTAACTTTATAAACGCTATTTATAGATGGATGAGAAACTAGTGTTAAGACACTCTATTCTCCATTTTTTATCTGTTTTGAAAGATAAGGAGCTAAGTAGCGTAACTCAACGCCGATATTCAAGATAAATATCGAAACAGTTTTATATATTATCATTCAAATATATTTTTTCAAACTGTATCCCAAAACCATTGTTAACCATAAACAAACATATTTCAACGAAAATTTCTTAAAAAATTTAATTTATTTAACCATTTTTGGCTATTTTTGGACTAAGTAATATAAGAAGAATTTTAATATAGTTCTCAAATGTAATTATTATAATATTAAGTAAATATTTACTTATCTTTTACTCCCAATATTAAATACACTTTTTTTATAAAGAATTTAAATTAAATATGTAAAAAGAATTTTTATAATAAATTCTTATATCAATTTTCAGATGCGAACATATAGGTTAGTTGGCTAGCGCTTAGTTCAGTGTTATAAGAAGAAGCGGGTTCGAAACCGCTAATACTTTAATTAAAGTTTTTATTATGAAAAAAAAGACTTACTTATACTATAATACTCTTACTATCACACTCACAAACGCCTATTTGTATGTGATTAAGTATTTAATTGTCATTAAATCTATATACAAGTAAGACATACTTTAATGAACGTTAGCTTAGTTAGAGCCTTGGCTTAAAAAAGGCGCGTGTTCAAATCTAGCTGCGTTCACATTTTTATAGATTTTCTAAAAATAAGTAATAACATTAACATTACATTACACTTTAAATATATACTAATATACATGGTTTTTAGATTTAATGTCAGTTAAATATTAACTATGAATGCTGTTTTAAAAGATCTCTCAACTCAATTTGTAACATACAGAATACATACATAAAGTTCATGTAAATAATAAATGTAAAAAAATGGAATACTCATAAATAGTATTGCATAATTGAATTTAATATAAATATTGATTCCGTTGCCAGGTTGTGCTTAGAAGATAGTCTATATTTCTTATTTTTTATAATATTGGCTAAAACGACCAAAGAAGAACAATATTCAGGTTTTTGTATAAAAATATTTAATGAATTCATGAAATAATTACAAAAAAAGATTCTTTTCGAAAAAGCAACTGCTACTTAAGATTGGTTATGTATTTTCTTAATTTATTACAGAATTCAATATGAATAGTTGAGGGGAAATATATTTTCTATAAAAACTATAACTTCATTTATAATAATAATAATAATAATAATACTTTATTGCACATAAAAAAAAACAATTTACATTTATATTTCAAACATAATTTATAAAACATAGGATGCATGTAAAAATAATAAAACAAATATGTCGTTATGGATAGAACAGATACAAAATATATTTTTAGCAAAAAAAAAGGAATAATGTGAAATGCTTAATTGACTCATAATACAAAAAATATACAAATTTGGTCCTTCGAGCCAGATTGTATTGTTTTTTATTTATTTAAGATTATTTTATATTTATTTGTATTTAGTATTTTTTATAAACTTTTCTACGTTTTCTACTTTTTTCTACGTGCGTAATGTAATAATAGAAACAATATAGACTGATATCAACTAAAGAGTCATTTTGCTCAAAACGCAGCCTTTTTAACGCTTGTGCCTGCTCTAGATAAGTATAGACATTGAGGTTTCAAATACATTTATATTATAACCTTATTTATTATTATTAGGGAATGTAACTTATTTTACACTTGTGCATATATTGGATAAGATTTTACAGTTTTTGAATGAAAAACTACTATTCAAAGAGAAAAACAAACATATGAACAAAATGTAAAAGCACCTTTTAGAAAAATATCAATATAAATAGAACATTAAGTTCTGATGATTGCAATTTTTTTATTATCAAATATACAATTCGATATATTTCCAATGTGCCCAAAATGTTATTGTTCTTTTGTTTTTAATACATAAAAAACATAAATATATGCAAGAGTGTAAAATTTTTATAAATTTTTCTATGTATTTTATAAATATATGTAATTTTATATAGAAATAGCCATATTAAACAATTTCAAGAAAGCACAAATGATGCCTCCTATTGAAGTAAAGTTGAAGCACAACATATTGTAATCTGTAAGGTTTGTATAGCAGTTTGTACACTTTTGTATTTTATAAATATATAAAGTGAATTTTAATTATGTTATTTTTTTAATTTATTGCGTATTTTTTACGTATTATTTTATTTTAATTTTTATTATTCAAAGAAAAATATATTATGTGGACATGAATCAACATTTTTAACAAATACAGTGGTCATAGTAGTTAACATCGTTTGATATTGTCCTTTGCTGGTATATTATAATTTATAAAGAAAATGAAAAAAATCGTCACCTTATTAAGTTAACTTGAAGCAAATTGTTGTAGAGTTGAAGGATTTCTTTTATCTTTACAACTTATGTTGCCAATGTATAATTAATCTGAATAAATTGGATAATATCATTAGAATTACAAGTGATATCAAAAACAAGAGTGTAATAAGTAATAAACAATTCTATGTTGCTTAAACATTTATATTATAAATTAATAACGTTTGCCCTATTATAATTAAGTAAAATCTTTCATTTACAATCATCACAGTTAAAGAAAAATAAAAATAAAAACTATAAAGTCTGGAAATTTGCATGGATTGGCAACATTGTATACCCAGCGCTCGGTGTTGCCATGTTCTGTAAGAATCTACACCTAGACTGGTATTTTGGTAGAAATAGAAATATCCACATTGCTGCAGAAGAGAGTAAAATGCAAAGAGTTGCGACGGCTATGACAATGCTTATGTGTTTTGAATGCGCCGGACAGGAGAAGTATCGAGGTTTCAGATCGAATATTCTGCTGTTGTATAATGGAGCTGGTTTGAAACATCTGAAAGGTAAAGGGATTCATATTAAATTGTGTGAATTGCTTTGAATATTCGTGTTGTATTTAAAGTAATTTAGCTGGTACTAAATGCTTTATTTTAAGTAAACTTTTCTTTTCAGCATCACCGGCACTGACTACTAGTCCTATTCCTGAAACGCCCATGTGGATTATTGAGGTTTTAACTTACCAGTAATTTTAGGTTATTTTGTAAAGAGAACATATCACGCAAAATCAAAAACTTTCAAATGACGTTATGACAATTTGTCCGATTTGCATTAAATCTCAATTTTTGCTAGGGGTTTTTGAGAAAAATACAAACCTATTTTGCTACTTACACGTAGGTAGGTGTATATTATACATGATAATGTATTTATTAAAATATGCATTTAGGAAATGATCATCTATGATTAAGACAGGCGCGCTTTGTCTTTTCAGGAAAACATTGTGAAAACAAATTAAATATAAAATTTTCTTCGAGCGATGATTGGATTTCTACAAGTTTTACACGAAATGGTTATCCATCGCGTATAAAATCAGGTTCTACTTCGCCTGAAATTATTTATTTGTATTTTTTTAATTTTATACCTACAATACCTATTACACACACAATACCTACTACACATTCATATTGTGGCATTAAAATATAATATGTTGAATAATCCACAAAAAATGGTGTATGTTGTACTTTACACACATTATATGGTATTCATAAAAATGCTTAATCTGTTCTTAAACAATGTGATAATTTCATTAATTTTGTCACTCACCTCAAATGATCGTAATCTCTCGGTGCTATTTGCAGTTTCTTAACCCACACCAGATTACAGTCGCAGTTCCAAAAGTTACCTTGCAAATCCAATTTTACCAACTGACCAAATGGCACTTCTAATTTCTCATCTAAAGTGGTCAGTCTCGATCCCTTTAACGATAATTTTTCTAAAACAAAATCTTCGGCGTCTTCCAATACTTCCTGACCAAAAGCTGTTGTGCTAAATTTAGTCAAATTTATGTTTCTTTCGAGTTCCAGAGAAGTAAGAGAGTGTAATGAAGAAAAAGCGAAGTCTGGGACTTCTTGAATATGAAGGTTGTTCAGTTTCAATTCTTTTAAAGCTACTAAATCAACGAAATCCTCTCCAGATATTTGCGTTATAGGGTTGCCAGATAAATCCAAATATTCCAAAGTGAAAGGCAGTTCGAATAGTTCAGCTATATGATTATTAGAAATGTCCAATCTTTTCAAATCGTAGACGTCGACAAAGAAATTTTCATGCACGCTCTTTAAATTGATTCCACTGATAGACAGTGATTTTATTTTGTGAGTCAGCCCGTATCCGCTTCTATCGAAAAGATTCTTTTCCTCAAGACTTCCACCCAGCTGGTTATCGTCTAAAACTATTTCAACCAAGTTGCCTAAATGATGAAATGAAATCATTTCAAAACTGGTAAACCAATTATTGGCTAAATTTAGATATTCTAGATTCTTTATATACTGAAACGCGTCCTTATCCACATATTTGAGTTCATTGTTGCTTAAATCTAACCGTTTCAAATTAGGTAAATGCAACACATCTGAAGTAACTCCAGTTATTCTATTCTGGTTTAGATATAATTCAGTCAGGGACGTCGATTTTAATAAATTCGAAGATGTGATCGAACTTAAGTTGTTACGGGACAAGTCCAAAGCGTACACAGTGTTTGGTAGATCAAAATCTTGTTTCAAAACTCTTGGATTATACGCACAAGTTATAATATCGCCAATTGAATCAATATCCTTCGTGTTATTATGGCGACATACACAATATTCACTTTCACATATCAATGCACATTCGACTGTAATACAATGTAAAATAAGAATTACAATCGCGTGAAACAACATTTCGTCGTGATCCGTCAAACGGCGAGTACATAATGATAGGTGCATGGCGTGTTATCAGTGTCAGATAGCTGTTATCAGTGATATCGTTCGATTGTTGGTCATTTCATTGTTTACGTTTGAATGTATATAGGTAATTCTTATCGTGCACTCTTTGTGATATTAGATTGATTATAATATAGAGCGTGTCAAATCAAAGACAGAATTTTTGCAGAAATATTTTATTGACGTCAAAAGTTATTCATAACTTTATTACAAATTTAAGGTTTTGTTTGTTTATCGAAGGTTAAATTAATTTGAAAGTAAGTATAAAGATGATGTCTGACTGTTGTCAATTCATAATTAAACAAACCGTTTTTATTTACTATTATTCTAATTACAGATACAATGTAAAAAAATTAAATACAACATTCATAACCAATGTAAAATACAAAGTATGTACTAGATTAATATAACAAATATATTAAATTATTTCATGTAAAACTCAAAGAAACTAGATTTGAACTAGCTTCCTCTTTTGATCACCTCTAGTCAAAATACACACGTACAATTGTAGTCATAAAAATATTTATAATTATTATATAAGTGCGAGGTAACAGCTTAGTATTTATAACTTATTTAATTTCCTATGTTTTGCCATATTATCTATTAGGTAAACTAAATATTTAATAATAATAATAATAATATACTTTATTGTACAAATAAGAAGAATAATAAAATACAGTACATTATAGCAACGATTAACAAGTGTGCAATGGCAGCCTTATCACTAAAAGCGATCTCGATCAGATATTTATTAGGTATTATTCAATTAAGTCATGTTAAATAAAACGCCGATGTTTTTCTGTATATATCTATTAATGCAATTGAGAATATTCTTGTCGATTAACAGACGAGGTAGGCCGATGCAGATACCTATATATCCAAAGAAATGTGCACATTATTAGTATAGTATACAGTGTAGCGCCTAAAGTAATGCCGGTTTCATAGGACATCCACCAAGATTGTGTTTTTGGACACTTAAAATCAGACTGTGATAGGTCAAATAACTTCAAATTAGCGAGATGTCTTGGGAAGGAGCATCTGGAAAAAATAATAAAGAAGAATACATAATAATAATAATGAGGCCGTTGTGGCGCAGCGGCACATCTGTGTTGTGGGTTGGATTTCCACTCATAGAAGTTTGACACTTCCTCGGTCTGGTATGAAGACAACGAAAAAAAAGAAACAAAGAAAAAGGGAAACACTTCGCTCGCTCTAATTATAAAAAAATATTTATAGGACAACGGGATATTTGTTTATATTATAGCATTGTGCAATCCGTGTGACGGAGCTTGTTTTATAAGTGTAATACAAATATTGTTTATGGTGCGGTGTTTAGTTACTTCATCACGTTGAATAGATTATTACATATTTTATCAGTTATTTTAATACTGTGAGTATATTGCAGGTTACTTAAATCATTTAATACGAATTTACAATAAACTAAATTACATATAACGTGTTGTTGAACTTAGTATTTAAACTGAATGATTTTTGTCCGTGTGTTGTGGGGGTTTCGCTATCTAACAGACTAAATCTCTTGATGGACTGGAGGAAGCATTACTTTCTATTAAACTATTTATACGACGAATGGTATAAATAGTCGTACATATATTTGGAACCAAATGTAAAACAAAAACAAATTACCTCAAGTTTTCAGTTAATTCATCTGGTATCGACAAATTCCTCACCCACGCGAGGTTACAATCACAGTACCACGGATTGTTTTGCAAATCCAATCTATCTATCCTCTTGAATAAAACTGCCAATCCATGGTCGATCCTCGACAGGTTAGATCCTTTCAAAGTGAAATTTTTAATATAAAAATCGTAAGAATCTCTTAAAACCTGACTTCCGAATGTTAAATTGCTGAATTCCTTTAAATTTTTATTGTTTTCTAGTTCCAAATCAAATAAATAAGACCAAAGAATGTATTTTTTGGCACCTCGGTTATTTCGAGACCATTAATTTTTAATGTTCTCAAATAAATTAAAGAATCATCGTAAGGAAAATCTGAATTGTTTAATTTTTTTATCGGATTGTACGAAATATCCAAATATTCCAGAAACGAGGGCAGTTTAAACAATTTTGTCAGACCATTACTAGATATAGTCAGCTCTTTCAGATTCTTGTCGACTGGTTTGAAGAAATTGTAAGGTAAATCAGTCATATTAACTCCACTTAATGAAATGGCGGTTATAGTTTCAGGTAATCCATAACCTATGGGTTTGAAGAGCGATCTCAGTTCTATATCGGGCCCCACGAAGTTATTATCCAAGTTGATTCTTCGAAGATTTATTAAGAAACTAAAGTTTAGTTGTGATTTTATACTAAACTTATTGTTAGCGAGACGCAATATTTCCAATTTCTTCATATTCTTAAACACATCTGCATTTAGATTTTCTAACAGATTGTCACTCAAGTCTAGACTTTTTAATTGTGGTACATTAAAAGTATCCGAATTGATGATTTCTTTTAAAGCATTTTTGTTTAAGCGCAATTCTTCTAACGTCGTCGAGGTTATAGGTTCAATATACGTAAGGTTATTTTTCGACCAATCCAAGGTGGTAATATCATTAGATAAAGTGAATTTTTTTGGTGAATCTGATAGAAAAGAACATTTTGCTGCTATTGAAGTATTATAAGAAGTACATTTGCAATCACTATTTTCGCATATTGTTTCGCTTTTCACTAAATCTAGTACTAAAATTAACAGCAATACGTAAATCTTCATATTTCTTAAATTATACTACTCCACTCAAGTAACGCACTTCTAATGACACCAATCTATGATTTCTAATTAATATAATTATAAATCTTATCGTTTATTTAACATTGCAGTAAATAGTTTAATATTTATTTTATGTACTGACTGACAGTCTTATCTGATAACAATGCAAATAAAAGCCGCATCGAGTAATCGATTTTAACCGATTTAGGGGAATCGATAATAAAACGAATGATTTATTTAAATTGTTTTATTTTTAAAAAATAGTTGGTTTTTAAATTATTTTTTTACAGAATATAGGGATGTGATAGGTTAACATATCATTGCGTTTAGTTTCATATATTAAATGTATGACGATGACGTCATTTATGTTATTCTTTCTCAAAATCGCCCTCTCGCAGCTTGAGCGTTGCCTTTTGTACTAGGATCTTCATGAGCCTGTAAAAATGTAATTTTAGGAATTAATTTGAATTCCATCAATCTTTAAAGATTCTTTATGAAAAAAATGTTTTGAGTTTGAACCCATACTTTTGATTTTCTAGTAATTTAATTTCTAAAAATATTATAAATTTTTAAGATAATACTTAATGCTCAGTAAAAAAATATATTAATAACGGATAAATGGCATTTTCTTTTGAAAATGGAATACAATTTATAGGATTTAACAAAGGGCACAGTGATTTTGTATAGGTTATGAGATGCTATGAATCGGGCCGAGGACACTGGGGTGAGATGTAATGAAATTGGTGGTCAAAGTGTGGAATCACACTTTAAATTTTTTTAAAATAATAGGCCTCTTGCACATTGCGATGAGCAAAACAGGACATCGTTATTTTTTTATGTGGGGCACAAGTTGATATATTCTAATATAACATATACTCGTATGTCCGAATAATTAGTCCGGTTTCATTCACAATAACCGACCGCGATATAGCACGGATAGAATGACACATTGAGACTGATTAAGACACGGTGGAATATGGGGAGGATAGAGAAGCGAGAAAAAAAAGCTATAAATATATTTTAAATAGTGTTGACTAACTGATAAGATGTAAAATGGAGAAGGTACTAAATGGGCTAATTTAATCAGCTTTACGCTGTATCCCGCGCACAGCAGGGTAGGCAGAGGGAACCTAGTGTTAAGACACTCCGTTCCCTAATTTCTGCCGTATTCTGGAGGCATTGCGTATTGAGTGGCAAAACTATACGCCGCGCTTTGCATCGACACTACAGCGAAGAAAAGGGAGTTTAAATAAATATTTAATCTGTTCGAGTGGGGATCGAACCCACAATCAGACGGTTTTGCAGTCACACTTTGTGCCCCTGCGCCGTGACTGGCCTCACGGGTAACCTCAAGGGATACAATGGAAGTATGGTAACCTTGATAACGATAGCCGACCGGGGCCCCGTGTGCCACAGCTGGCCGCGGCCGTCCACGAGCGCGGTGTGGGCCGCCACCGTGTACAGGCCGGGCGCGCTCACGCTCACCAGCTGCTGCGCCGCGAAGAAGTCGCGCACCGGCGCCACGGTCTGCACGGCCGTCAGCACTGGCGGGATCTGGCTCAGTTCTACCGTCTGGTGGTAAGGAATGCGAGTTAAATTATATTTGTGCGTATAAAATATTTTTTTAATTAGTTACTATATTTTGATGGTTCAAAGAGAATTCTCACTAAGTCTTATGTCAAGAAGAAATCTGTTGATTTTAGTTTTCTTATATATTAATATTTCGAAGGAAAAAAAATATTTGTAACATTTGTTGTTTGTTTTAATCAAGGAGTAGTGTATGAGATTTCAATATTTTTCTCTTCGCGTTTTTTCAAAACGATATGGTACTAGCAGACAGAATGTAGCCTTAAGAGATCTTATCCTAACTGGTTCAAGTCTAACAACTCTAAGACTAAAGTGTGTTCTGATTGCAGAAACTTTATATTGTTTTTTTTTAGTAATATATTTGTATAGATCCAGTTTAAAATTAAACAAAACCATTTTTTTTGCTTCACTCTGAATTCTGCACATAGCAGGGTAGACAGGCAGAGGTAACTTGGAAACCTTAGATACACTGTTCCCATTAAGACCTTCCTGCCAAACATTCTGCCAAATTTTGAAGGTATTGCGTGTTGAGTGGCGGAACTCAACGCTACGCTTTGTGTCATTAGCAGAGTGAGGAAATGAAAATATTAAATCATAATGTAATAGAAAAATATATATTTTTTAACAGAATGATAACACACTCAGTTTCATAGATTGAAAATATAAAAAAAAAAGAAGTTTCAAAAATCATACCTTTTCGTTGGTGCGTGGATGTGGAGTTGCCGTGACGGTTATCTGTACGCCTTTCACCTGGCGTTGTCGCTTTTTATTGCTGAAATTTTTTAATTCTTTATTTTATATATTTGAAAGTGCTGTTCTTTTATCTTTATTCCTTTTGAAGTATGGGTAACAAAAACTTAATGTAATGGTATGATATAATATACCGTTTTTTTATTTACATGGTCTTTTACCATGAATGCTGTATTTTGTTTTCAAGTTAAAGTTGAATATAGGTTTTAATTTTCAGCTTCACACCGTATCCCACGAACGTAGTGTTAAGACACTCCGTTCCTCACTTTTAAATATTTTTTATTTACACACTTTTCAATAGTTTATTTACATAATAATAGTTATGTGAAAATAAATTTGGATATTTTGTATATACAGGATGGAAGTGTCAGCACCACTTTAACTGAAACAGTTTTAACTGCTCTATAAAAGCCTGATACAATTTTTTTCCTAAAAATAAAAAAGTGATTTTTTTTAAACAAAATAAATAATAAAAATGATTATTGTAATATAAAATGCCATTTGCCACGAATGACGCACACACACATAACTCTATCGAAGGGCAAGCTGCGTGCGTTACCTGGGCGGCGGCAGTATGACGCCCTCCAGCTTGAGCGCGAGGCGGTGCCCCAGCGGCAGCAGCGCGGCGTGGTCGGCGGGCGGCGCGCGCGGCGCCGGCGACAGCGACACGCGCAGGCGCGCGCC
>DWAN01003120.1:0-13916 GCA_018230445.1 Heliconius hewitsoni | reverse complement strand
CTGCCTACCCTGCAGTGTGCGGGATACAGCGTGAAGCTGATTTTTATTTTATTTATTTATAATAAAAGTATGAAAAAAAAAAGTCGTTCTTCTATCTTATTAACAATTAAGATAGTATTAAAAATATAAACATTAGAAATTACTGAGAAACAAAATGTATTTTATTTTGAGCGCCCAATATGCCGTCAATTCAATATTAAAATTTTTGTTAGGACATACATATGTATATAATTTGTTCCCCTAAAATTAATTATAACTCCACACACGCAAATTTAACACGTAATGGTTGTTTGTAATAGCGGAACGTTAGAAGTTTACTTTAGCTATTTCTGTGTGGCGCTCATTACCCCAAATTACTTAGAACTGGTGAATTTATGGTGTGGGATGAAACCCGCTGTGACCTTGACTCATCTTACAATGTTACGAAATCTTCCGCATCGAAGAGAGCAATGCTCCTCCGGCTGGGGTGTTTGCCAAGTTTCTTTTTATGTTATAGATTTATTTCAATAATTTTTTTTATTAAGGTTGTATGTATTGTGTTGTCAAAAGTATGATATAATAATATGAACTTTAGTTTTTGTATTCTTTAATATAATTGATTTTGGTAGTAAATTGTTTAATAGTTAGTTGAATAAATGTTAGTATTATATGTGTTTAAGATAGAACATATACTATGGTTCTTTCAGCTCAGTTTACGAAGAGGTAACTGCTTCAAATTTGGATTGAGTAAAATGTTTCTTATATGTATAACTATATAGATGCGTGATAAAGTCCACTATTAACGTCACTCCATATGTTTCTAGATAAAGAGTAAAAAATAGATTATATAGATAATTAATTTAACTTAGTCCTCTTCGACCATTCCAGATAAGCAGATACAAAATGTGGAGGTCATTTCGTACCGCTGAACATCAGTGTTTTCTTCATAAAAAAAAACTAATTATAATAGGAAAAAAACAGAAGTATTGAATGTACTGGAAGAGCAACGCTTTTTATTTCAAATGTGGCCTTTGGCAATATTAACAATAGATTACACGAAAATGATTCGACGGTTGCACGTTTTCTATTGAAATTTGAAACTGAAACGTCGACCTTGACTTAATGCCCATTTCGTGTGTTTCGTGAGAGGTTACTTTTGGTTTATGTACAGTTTAAGTAATACTATATTAATTTACCCCATTTCCTTATTGGATTATATATAATTGGTCGTGGGTGTTAGTTAGTAGAAAATTAATTAGAGCGAGTAGTTATGACGGTCATTTGTATATATATTTAGGTATGTTTTCAAATTTGACTCGTTGGTAAGCACTTCTGAAGGAATTATTATTATGCTTCACGTTTTATTAAGCGTATAGCAAAGTACGCAGTGAGGAAGCCTGGTGTCAATACACTCCGTTCTCCGCCCTCCGTCCGATTCAGACATACGTCGTGTTAAGTGACATTCGAACCGTACAGGATGACTTCATCGATACCTATACTTTACTATAATATCCCACTTCAACGTAAAAGAAAATATTTAGGTATAGGTTACTCTGCGATTTTTATTGCGCATCGTGCTCATTACAGTCGCACCTAAATGCCGTCGCATTGTTGGTTCGATTCCCACAAGGGAGAGTAAATTATTGAATATTTTAATTTCCTCACTCTGCTCTCTCTATCATTAGGTTCCCTCTGCCTACCCTGCTATATTCAGGATACAGCCTGAAGCATTAAAAAAAACAACAAAAAGCTCACTTTCTTTGAACAGCTTCGAACAAAAACAGCAACATACAATGCGCGAGTTAAGTCAGACAGGGTCATCTGAGTCATTGGGAGTCATGGATACGCTGCTAACTAAATTATCTGGTTTGACCCTAATAAATGTTTGGGTTTTATCTGTACTCACACCAGAGTTTAATATACTATATTATATGTTCTCTTGTCTTATTGTAAACTTGCAGTATTGCTAAATGAAATTAAAAAATCAAATCAGCTTCACGCTGTGTCCCGCGCACAGTAGGGTAGGCAGAGGGAACCTAGTGTTAAGCGTTCCCCACTTCCTGTCGAATTGTGGAGGCACTGCGTGTTGAGTAGCAGAACTCAACGCTGGACTGTGGCTCGACACCAGAACGAAGAAATGGAAATATAAATGTAAGTAAATATTACATCTCCTCGAGTGGGGATAAAACTCACAACCAGTCGGTTTTACGGTCACACATTATGTGCGTTGTTCTGCGCCACGACTGGCCTCTAAAATATTCCTTAATAAATAACTTTTTGTAAACACTTTTCAATAGTCCACTGAATGTAAAGAAAATCAGTCAAGTACAACAGTTCCGTACCAATTTTTGGATTGTAGTGCAACTTTTAAAAGTTAACAAACTTATGTTGCCTAGCGTATGCCACTCATTTTGTGTCAGATGAACTCCATTTATAATTTTTAATTTTTTTCTATGAAAACGTTTTTTTCTTTATTTGTATTGTAAGTTCACTTCGTGCCCAATTTCATAGGTACTCTAAAGATGTGATTACGCGGCTTTTTATTATTATTATATATTTTTTTTTATTTCAAATAATACTATAGCAAAGATAATATTGTATATTGTAAATTTTTTGCGCGATTAGTTAAATATTGTAACGTATCGCGAAAAATGACTTATGCATTATAATATAAATAATGCAAACGTTTATCAAACTCAAAATTATAATGCAAAAGTATTTGAATCTACCACCACTGCGTTACTGGTAACAGAACAACTACATACTTTTATTACATAATAGCAATAAATTTTACATTTTTAAATTACAAAAAAAAGACTACCTAGCCACTGATGGCTTGAACCCTTATGTGGTGGCTGAAGCTCCAAAGAGAAGAACTTACTCACAATACGCGCCGTCTCAACTAAAACTGCCTTCTGCTTCCTATTTATAAAATTGATGATATTCATATTTTATATTTAATTTAATATTAAATCACATCTGATGTGATTTCATATGGAGTTACAAAGTTTATATTTACTTTAATCCTACTATCTTACTAATATTATAAATGCGAAAGTTTGTGAGTATTTATGTATGGATGTATGTTACTCTTTTACGCAAGTACTACTGAAACGATGAAATTTAGTATGAAGGTAGCTGAAGACCCAGAGTTTCATATAGACTACTTTTTATCCCGAAGTTTCCGCGGGATTGATTCCTAATTGAAAATAGATACATTTATCCGTTGTGTCCGTTTTGAGAATTTTCAGTTGTTATAAACGCATTGACGTAATATCCAGGTCCAAAATTAGGTTATTGGCAGATTGTTCATTGTACGATACTTAATTTTTTTTTTAAAATAATAGACTCACGGAAGCGTGGTTTTTTTTTTTAAATTTGCTAATTAGAATTGTTTTTTGCATATTAATTACTATTAAGCTGTAATTTTAATTAAATAGACAAGTCTTGCATTTTACAGGTATTACGTGTTTTTGTTAAGAAAAGTACTTCATTTTTTTAATTCTAAAGATAGGAGCATACTGCAGTAGCTACCGATATACTTATAATTAGAGCTTTGCAATACACAGTTATCATATTTCTTATGTTGATAATATTGTTACGTTATCAGAAGGTTTCCACGCGGATGAAGTCGCGGGCGGCCTCTATTATAATATATTCTTTACGTCACTATCTTATAACGTTACCGATTTCAGCTGAATAAATATAGATAAAGCGTCAGCGTCGTGACTTTTACTCAATATTGTATGTTTAAATGAATATTTTAATATTTCTATCACGTATATTGATTTTCATTTAAGCTTTAAAAATATGTTCTATATTTGTTTGTAATTTATAAATTATTTATACCGTTTGTTTTATTTTAACATACTATATAAGTTTGTTATATGATATATTTTCATTGAAAAATCGAAAAAACGTAAAAATGGATAATCAGTCAATAAGTTCAAAATATAAAAAAAATAGCCGTCGCGTTGTCCGTAACTTTGTGTGCGCGGACACGTAAAATTGCTTCCATATAAACAGTATCTTCGATAGAACCTCATTTAGTGCTTCCCTATATGCCGAATTTCAACTTTCTGAGTCGAAAAGCTTCGTCTGTGCGTCACTCAGCAACGGAAGAGTTGAAGAGTTTTATGTACTATACAGACAAATTAAATCGCCAATTTTTGGAAAGCCCATTTATTAACTTTATTATATTAAAAATAGAACTAAGAGAACTTTCCCTTTATCAAAGTTTACCACAAAAGGACGTTGATCTTAATGTATTCTGAATGAAATTTTTATCTCATAAGCGTCACGAGCACTTTTAAGTCGAGAAGCTTTTTGTCCAACATCATTGTTTATCGTACAATAAAATATAAATAAAATGTGAAATTCTTAAGTACTTTTCCGCTTTCAGCGTAAACATCAGTTATATTTAACTTTGCTATTTTATTATTATTATTATACCTAAACGTTTTATTTATAATGGCAAACGTTAGTTATTTAAGTTTTCGTAGTTAAATATATTAAAAAATGAAACTTAAACTAACTTAGCTTCACGCTATATCCTTAGCGGGGTAGTCAGAGAGAACGGAGCGCCAAACGCTACGGTCTCTACATACCATATCGGGTCCTCATGCGTTTTACGTGATCTTCCTCCAGAATCTTTGATACTATGTTTTCGTAGGTCAACCGAGGTCTCTCCCTACCTCTCTTACCGCTCACTTTTTCGTAATAAATCTTTTTTGCCATTCTTTCATCACTCATTTGTTCGACGTGCCCAAAGAGAGAGAACTGGAACCTGCCATTCTGTGTATCTCTTGCGGATTCGATAAATCTTAGCTAAGCTGACTCCTCATATCTTACAAAGAGATCGCATCTCCAAGATTTCTTTCATTCTTCTGTAATACCCACGTTTCGCTGCCGTATAACAACGTCGGTACCAATACCGCCAAACGTGCAGCTATGTTGTCGTTTCTCCTGAGTGATTTCTGTATAGGAATTTACAGCCTGAAACACAGAAAACTTTTTGGTTAACGACCATATTTTTTTCAGTAATCATGCGGGGAGAAAAAATATGATCTATACACTATTAGGATTATTAGGAGCCTGCTTGGGACTCCTATAGCAGATCTCTCTAGCATTGTTATCGCTAATATTTTAGCATAAACTTTACTACCCACGCTAATCAAACTGATAGCCCTGTGGCTTGAGCAGTCTATGTGAACTTTTGCCTATAAGCAGAGACACTTCTCCCTTCCATCTATATCGCTGGAAACGAAATGCCTTAACGCGCCGTACTCTTGGCCTCAAGAGTACGGCGCTAGAGTGTTAAGACATTTCGTTCCACATCTTCTGTTTAATATTGGAAGTATTGTGCTCTGAGTGCGAAGCTTATTTCTTCCAGCGGGAATTGAACTCACTGTGCTTGTGCCTAATAGGGACAAGAATGTGATCGTTCATATTATATTGCTCAAGTTATAAAATACATATAATAGTATCACTGGACTTGGATTTTGTTTAAACTGAAAGAAGTCTGCAATTATTTTAAATATGTTTCTTGATCACGGATTATTTTCATGTTAAAATAATATATGTATGTAAATCCACCGGTCAGTCCGGTAAGTAAGTAAGCAAAACAATAACACTATTAAAATTACTGAGAGCGCGTGCGCTTCGCGTCGTAAATATTTATGTGAACATCAAAGTGCATTTGTTTAAATATAATATAGACTTTGTTTTGAGTTCCATTTTATATTGTGTTGGTTCGTAAATAACGTTGAAAATGAGGAAAATATGTATGTATTCATATTCGTTAAACATTGTTTAAAATATGTACTTTTTGTCGTCTCTTACAATTTTCGCCAGGCAAGTCGCGGCGCAGGGCCACAAAGTGTGACTGTAAAATCGACTGGTTGTGGGTTCGATCTCCACTCGAGGAGATGAAATAATTATTTAAAATTATATTTTCATTCCTTCGCCGAGGCAAAGCACGGCGTAGAGTTTCGCCACTAAACACGCATTGCCCCCAGAACTCTGCGGAATGTGGGGTGTGAAGTGCCTTATCCCTAGGTTCCCTCTGCCTACTGTATCTATAAAATATGTTATATATCAGAAATACATCATTTATGAAAATTTTTAATATCTAACTATCATGGCTTATGACATACAGCTTGGTGACGGATGGTGATGGATGAAAACCGGAGTCTTAGTAAGTTAGGGTCCTGTTTTAGATTTGAGTACGGAACCCTAAACATTGTATTTATTTTAATAACTTTATCTGGCTTTGTTCAAGGCCTACATGCGTTTAACGTGGATAAATTTTAAATTATGGTAGGTACATATGTATGCTATAAATTATTCACATTTTATAGCAATGAGGCCAGTCGGGGCACAAAGTGTGACTGTAAACCCGACTGGTTGTGGGTTCCCCACTCGAGGAGATGAAATATTTAGTTAAATTTATATTTCCATTTCTTCGCTCTGGTGTCGAGGCAAAGCGCGGCGTTGAGTTCTGTAATCCCTCAACATGCAATGCCTGCATAATCCGCCCGAAAGTGGGGAACGGAGTGTCTTTAGAGGTTACCCTCTGCATCCTCTGCACTAGGTCTCCCTCTGCATACCCTACTGTGTGCGGGATACAGCGTGAAGCTAATTTATTTCATTTTGATTTACTCATAGCAATAATTTATATTGTTTATTTTATTTGTCTCTAAGCATCAGGCGTACTTTGTAGAGAGGCCTTCGCCTACTCCTATTGAGATTCAGAGGTCTCTTGACTCTATTGAATAGTCTATTCATAATTACATTCTGCCTAATGTGTCTGATATTGCTTGTAAAATAATAAACCGACAATGTAATAGTCAAACTCTCAACCGATGATTCCGTACGAATTGTCGAATGTGTTATATGTTATTCTACATTTACGACGGTTCCCAAGAGACACGTGTTCAAATCCCGCTAAGTTAAATGTTTTTTATGGGTTACTAAAAAACTATGGTTCTTGTTTTTTTTTTCAGATATGGAACTTTCAAAAAATGAAAGACTCAATTCTTAGTTGTAAAGTAATTATAACTTCGCTGTGTAGCCATATATTTTTGTATATAAATAAATGAACTCATATATGATTAGAAAATTGTGGATGATTTATATTTTGACACAACCGGAAGGAACACTTTGTTCAATTTCGCAAATTAATGCTAAACAACGGGAAACATTTGGTACTTGGTTCTCAGAATTTTGGGATGACAGCGGCTGATAACCGTTTTCCTTTAATTTTAGTGACTCAGTTAAATTTTATTGAATGGTTGATGTATTTCAAATACCACTAGATACTTGGGCATTTTGATGTCAACGTAATGTTAGCTGAAAACAACAACAATTTTTAGGGTTCTGTGCCGAAACTAAAAAACGGGACCATATTATTAAGACTCCGCTGTCTGTGTGTCCCTTTGTCTGTCACCAGGAGCCCTACTCTTGAAAGCAATATCCAATGATCAATCTTCAATAAATGTCATTTTGTACTTTCGACGATAATTAATTACTAAGTTCACTATCGCCACGTAGTTGAGGATTGCATTAAATAAAAAACATTGTAGAATTCGTTAGAATTGTGATAGACTGAGATCCCAGGGCTCCCATGCCTACGTAATTTTAGCAAAGCAAAAATTTTGAGGATTAATAGTCTAATATGTAGTTAAGACGGTATGCGTTCTTAGTAACGTGAAAGCGCCAAATAAAGGTATAACTTACAAGAGGCGCGGGTCCAAATCCCACTACGTTCAAATTTTTATACGTTTCCTAAAAAGTATTTTTTTTCATCTTAAAATTGTTAAAAGTAATAGTTATAATAATTTTTATCTGTATTCTATTTAGCCCGAAATTCGAACTTAAAATAGGTATAAATAAAGGAAAAATTCAGAAAAATGTTTCTAGATTTTTCCTTTATTTGTATCTATTTTAAGCTCGAATTTCGAGCTAAATAGAAATGAAATTTTGATATGAATTACAGCTTGCTAACTCCACGCAATCTCAAAATAAATACTTTGACAAACGGATAGATCAAAGACAAAGTGACGTTCTGTTCTTTTTTTTTTGGAGGTACGGAACCGGAAAAAGTAAAAACTTTTATAATTTACATACATTGATTATTTATACTTATATTTTAAAATGAAAGCTTGTTTGGTAGAATGCGCTAAGCCTAGAAACTACTGGTTCGAATCTCGTCCATTTTTTGAGGAATTTGCGTTAATTATATTATATTTATATAATGGGCTATGTCACATTATGCTATGACCGATAGGAGTAAAGTAACAATGAAAACAAATCCTAAAACGTGAGAACTTTTGAGTGTCTGTTGGTTTTCATGTTACAGCTCACTATAAATGCGCTACAAATAAATATTAGAACACAAACACAATTCAGTTTATTAAATAATTCTGTAGTTGAGCGAGCGTAGCCGCGGGCGAGTTGTTAGAAATTAAATAAGGGAAATAGGAACGTTGTATCTTCTTTCCTGATATCCGACTATTTTGTTCAAAATAGAGAATGGCGTATAGAAGATAGACAAAATATAAATGATTACACAAATTGGATGTTCCCCAATAGAATAACTCTCCACCAGTACAATACGATGTTTTGGCACGCTGCCTGCTTAAACATCGCATTTTCCGCTCACTCATTCAAAATTTTATACAGATACGATCAAATAGCACGCGAGTTGTTTACAATTTAGGGATTTCCCTAAAAAAATTAAACAAAATATACGTATTATTTTTAGAGAAGTTATAGACTTTTTATCGTCAATATTTATTCGTAAAGATTGAATGGGGAATTACGGATTATTTATCGATATTACTGACTGAATAGATTGTAAGATTGTATGATTAAGGCACTTTACGTAGAAGTCTTGTTGGACAGAAGAATAGTAAACTAAATTGTTTTAAAAATTAAATCAAGAAAGAGGGTACAAATTTATTATAACACAATAATATAAGCAATTATTTTGCTTAAGTACTAAGGGTTTAATTAATATATTTCTTTGCACTTATTAATCATATATAAACAAAAATAAAACGTTATTACCGTACTTATGTAAACTAAACCCTCGGTAAACATTTATTTTATAATGTCAGAAATATATTATGTAAAAATTTTCGTTGTCTTAACACCGTTCGTTAGATACGACCTGGGTCCCTACTCTTGAAACTAATTTCAATTGCATGTTGACAACTCTTATTGGTAAAGCTTTGGGTACTCTTGAAGCCAATATTTACAAAGCCAAATTATGATTTATTTCATGAATTTTAACGCCGTTACAGTTAGTGTCGTAAACTTTACATCGATAAATCTAAACGTGATAGTACTAAACGCTCATTACTGCGTTAAATAATTTATGTACATGCACATTTTTTCTAAAAACATATTTGCTTCGTTTTACTTAAAATATAATGAAATCTTTGAGGTCATTCTTAAAAATCGATATATTTTATACGTATGTTTAATTATTTAGACTATTTTATCAAAAAAAAAACCCTTCGACGTCTTTATCTCTATCATTATGTTTATGTTATAATAAAATTTCCACAACTTATGTACCTTTGGTTTATAAACAAAGTAAAGAAAATGTTGAAAATGTATAATTAAGCAAAGTCCATATATTATTATAGATAACAATATGACAATACGATTAAATACTGTTTAAGTGCACAAAACTACTGAGTGTTGGAAAATACATTATTTTTTATGTTAACGGACGTCTCAGATGTGCACATTTTAAAAAAGAATTATTAATAGTCTGTTACGTTTATAAAAAATATTGAAATAACACCTTTAATTCTGGTGCTATTACATGTTTTTAGTATCAGTCAGTAAGTTGTAATGTTTGGAGACTTCTACTTCTTGTACCTCCAAGTCTTCCAATTGTTTTGTAGGTAATACTTTATCACATATGTTGTCACTTACATGATGTGTTTAACAATGCCACACTCTGGGTTCCCATTTGTGTTAAGATTGAGCAGAAAAGTTAATTTTGGTTAAATATTCTTGCGAAGTTCCTGCAAGCATCTACATCTAGAGGTAATGAAATATCCACTTTTGGGCATATGGTCATTACCCTTCTTTTTTTTGGGTTTTCACTTTCTTTTAAATTTCGCCAATCGACGCGTATTTCGTTTTATTAATTTCTCAAAAGTTACATTTTTGATATTGAGTAGATTCCTGATTCCACTTCTAATTTTGCTGTTATTACAGCTGTCAAATACGAGTCAACAGTATCAAATATTACTATTCTAACGAATTCTACAAATACAAATAAAGCTCTTGTTACAATGCTACATACCCTATCCTTAAATTCGTACGGAACCATCGTTGGACGAGGCCGACTCGCACTTTACCAAATTTTTTGGATTTATTTTAAGAATAATATTGATACATTAAAACATTAAAACTTATATTATATGATATTTCCATGAATATTATATAAACAAACAACACAATTTGTCGTTGTTGTGGTTTAGGGGTTTTTAATTTAAATAAATCAAACATTCAAATAAAAGCTTTTTCTAAAATTTCGATTTTGAGTATTGCTATTTATGGATATGTAGTTACCATGATGATTCTCATTTGATAATATATAACGGTACTTTTTACTTTCACACATTCATAGGATGAACAAAAAATGTTTCGATATGTTATATATCAGCTTACATTTTCCCACCACGTAGAGGTACTATTAGTTCACAGAATCGAGGATTAATTATAGAGCAAATTAGAGCATAAAACAACCTAAACAAATTTAGCCTTACACCTAAAATAAATTTGATAATACGCGAAAGTCACGATATTGGATAGGTGTTTACATAATTTGTATAATAGCGTGGGTGAGCGGTTAAAATCCTAATTATACGTTTTGTATATAAATGTTTTATATGGATCTATGCTGATACAAAAACCTATAATGGATATTATTTCAATATCAACTTGCGTTTTTCACTTTGGTTGTACCCTACAACAATAGTACACAATTTATATTTTTTTTTTCAAAACAATTTTATGTTATAATCTTACCTAAATAAGATATGCTAATTAACATCACTTAGGTAAGAAAATAAATGTATAATGAGGAGTGAAGTGCCTTAACACTAGGTTCCCTCTGTCTACCCAGCTTTGTGCGGGATACAGCGGAACCCTAAAAAATACATATACATACAATATATTCGTACCAACACGTTATTTGTTATATCATTCACCTAATTGAACCAATTCAATACTGTTATTGATTTGCTGGCTTTCCATTGTATACTTAAAGCTCGTGGTTATGGTTTCTCGTTAAGCTTAGCTCATCCTACTTACGAGTTTGTTCTAATTTTACTATTTCATTCAATGATATTGTCACACGTTGAATCGTTAGTTACGTTAGAGCTGTCACTGGATTTTTTTTTACCGGACGCAGATTTTTTTTAAGTGGTATTAAGTTCTTTAAAAATATTTTAATTACTATGTTTAATTATATTTTTTTAATATATTTATTTTTGCAGATGGGAGCAGGCGCGAACGGTCCTGGAGGTCGGAGAGCTCTGGAGTTAATTTTAAGTGGCGGTCTCAAGTCCTTAGCAAGACCAGCGAAGCCTGTGAGACGAGCCGCATCTCGAGACTCAGTGCTATCACAACCACAGCCATTGCTTGAAGGTAAAATATTAATTCCTAAATTATATACAATATTTTCGCACCATGTGTTGCTGAACTAGCGATCCACTTGCTCAAAGTTATTGTTGTATTATAGCCAAATTATAGAAAATCTTTACATAAATTTTAGCCTATGTATAATTCTGGGGTTTAAGCTTTATTGCTCTAAAGTTTCACTTCGACGAGTTCTGTAGATTTTGCGTGAGATCGGAACGAACATTAATCCTCACAAACTTTGATATTATAATATTAGTATGGATTAGTAAGATACAATAATGAGGATCGGATCAAATCTGTTAAATGATCCTTCCATAGTAGACCTTTATAGAATTGGTCTAGTTTATCGAAGTTAGTTATAATAGACGTATAAAAGTCTCGCTGTTGCGGGGTGAGTTTTACCGGTACGGTCAAATATGTTTAAGGTATTGAATTTATTGTAATTTTTGGTAAAATTTAACAATCCAATATTTTTACTTTTACAAAGACAATCATTCAATATTAGAGATAAATAAAATAAACCTATTTTTCTATTGGTATTTGGTCATTTCTAACATTGTAATCTCATAATATATATTGTGAAGATAAACATACGCCGCTATGACGTAATATTTATAAACGTATTGTAGTAAAATATTTGTTTATGCTGCCAATCCTGACGGATGCTGCCAACCTTCAATGTTTCAAGTCAATCAATATTGGCATAATGCTTAGCTGATGCATCTAAAGCTAATATAGGGACTGACCTTTTTCTTTTCATGGCCAATTTATTTATCTTTATTTTTATTTATATATATCGAAGCTAGTCATAGTGAACACAAGCGTGCTGCTGTTAACGTGACATCGTGACAAATTGTGGGCTCGAATCCTAATCAAGAATGATTAGGATTCGAGCAATGAAATATTTAATATCGGCGGAAAGTGGGGATAGGAAGTGTCTTAACACTAGGTTCCGTCTGGCCTTCTCTTCTATGTGGGTGATACAGCGTGAAGCTAAAAAAATATACAAGATAGTTAAAGGTGCTCTACACGTACTCTACACTTTCTATTAATTTCATGGATATAATATATTAGTTACCTATTTGAACCGTACAAACATTTAATATTATATTAGTTACTCTTGTTCTGAGTAGTTGTTGTACACAAGTTGCAAGCCGTAATTTTTATTTTTATGACGCTTTATTTTAAAAAAAAGCTTAGATTAGAATTTTCGATTACAACAAAAGTGTTGTAATCGAAAATGATGATTATTCATAATTTTATTTATCGCATTTTAATTTCTTTTTCACATTTATTTAACTTTATTCAACTTCAAATTAGTAAATACGCTACTTAATATCTATTAAGTTCTTTAGTTTAAATGTTAACATTGTAATTTATACAATTTTAATATATCACTATTATACCTATTTACATATATATACGCTATAATGTATATTAGTTAAAACATGCCTTTGTACATTAAAAATACTGTTTCCGACCTTAAATCTGGGAGGTGTTTTTTATTAAGGAACAGATTTTGACCACTTCATTCTCCACCGTAGGTAAGTATTGGTAATTTGTGGAAGTCAACGGTACACTTTGCCTTACGGAATTAGAAAAAATTAAATTTATCGGACGGGATTGGAATCTACATTCATCGTATGTGTACATAAACACTATATTACAGCTTTATATTTGTAATAGTATTTAATAGTAATGACGCAAACGACTCACTGTTTGAGATTAAGTAATGATAGCTTATATGATTTTAAGTTCCCTTCTATTAGAAAATACCATGATTTGTTTAAATCGTTATCAAAATATGATACGCCCCGTCGTGGCATTGTGGAATGTCTGGCTGTAAACCTAATAGTTGTAGATTCGATTTCCACTCAGAGGATTTATTGTATCCAAATTCCTTTCATTTACTCGTCCTAGTAGGCAAAATATGGCGTAGTGAGTAAATAATTCGCGTTCGCGTATTGCGTGAAAGTTGGAAAACAAAGTGTTTGGTTCCCTGGGTTCTCTCTGCCACCCTGCTAAGCGGGTAGAACCGTAAAATTGTTTCTTTTATAAAACCTTTGATGACAGATATCTATAAAAAGCAATATTAATTACTATTCCTATTTCCAGCATGTAAAAAGAAAATGTTTTTTTTAATGAATTACCATATAATTTGCAAATACATAATATTTGTTTTTAATAACTAAACATATAAACTAACATAGGCCAATCGTGGCGCAGTGGCACAAAGTGTGACTGTAAAACCGACTGGTTGTGGGTTCGAT
>DWAN01003119.1:0-13917 GCA_018230445.1 Heliconius hewitsoni | reverse complement strand
ACTACGTTCCCTCTGCCTACCCTACAGTGTGCGGGATACAGCGTGAAGCTGATTTTTTTTTTTTTAAGTTCATTTCCTTGTTCTGATAACAAGACAATCAAGCAATGTTTAAACATTTGATAGTGCGTGGAGAACGGAGTGTCTTATCATTAGGTTTGCTCTACTTATGGTGCTATATGTAGGTCGCATTAAACAATATGCAATATATTATCTTTCCATATATATTTATAGCACCTGCACTTCCGCTTAGATGATATTTGACATTCATTACGTAAATCTCACGTAACTTCGTTTCCGTTTTACAATTGCATACGAAATTTTTACCATCATCCGATTTTGCTGATGTTGCTCGATACATTATTTGGAGAATAACTTGAATATTTTAGAAATAGAATATAGTCTTACAACGTAGTATAAGGATTTATTTTCAATGGATTTTATATATTTCTGTTGTTTGTTTGTTTGACATATGAAAAGTAAGCAATCTTTGTGATACTCGTACAAGTTAATTAAATTGATCGTTATTTTCAAGTATTCTGTGATATAAGGGAAATAAATACAATACAACATTTATTTGTACAACATATTACACTATCCAAGACTATGTATATGAGAAAAATATTTGGTTCTAAGATGAATTTGTCAGCAAAAGGTTTTTTCTTTAGCTTAAAACATTTAGCGGCAGAGGGAACCTAGTGTTAAGTGTCGAGACCTTGCGACTTAAGTGACAGAAAAAGCCATTAGACAAGCGTCTGATAACCAGAGCGAGAAATGAACAATCAATTCTACCGAATGGGAATCGTCCCACAAACGCCTCGCTTACCTCTCTGTCGTCCGCCTCTGTGCCGCTGCGTTATAACGACTTCATTATTTTAATTTCATAGTTTCACAAATGATACAGAGTACAAAAATTAAAATATAATAAACGTTATTCTTATAGCATTGTTGGTCTTTTTAAACGACTGTGTAATACTCAATAAATGTTAATACTATATATATTACCATTTATTAATAGTAATGTAAATATAATGTAAATGTTATGCATAATAAATAAAGAAAACGTGGGCAAAGCTCATAAAATGCGGCGTTAGGTCAAACAATCCAAGGTAGGCGGCTTTCGCTACAACTTTTGACATTTTATGTTTTTTTGGTAAATTGTTAAACTTAAACTCTCTAACCTTTAGTTATTATGGCAAAAAAAGCTAATTAAGGATAAATATTTCATTTAATTTTACAATTTGTTTCTTCATTCATGTATTACAAATAGACTATGGCTATACCCGTTTGTAATTATTAATCATATAAAATATTCAATATTTTCATTTCCTCGCACTGGTAACGATGAAAGAGCGGCGTTGAGTTCCGCCACTCAATACGTAATGCCTCGTAAATTCAGCGGAAAGTTGGAAACGGAAGTGTCATAATAGGAACGAGTATACTTAACACAAGGTTCCCAGGTTTTCTATAGCATGGTACTCCCTACCATGCTGTGTCCAGGATATAGCGTGTTACATGTGTGCATCGCAACTATTTCATTTGCCTTGCTCACAAAAATATATTCTCTTTAATAGAGGCTAGTTGTGTCGACAGTGTTGAATAGTATGAGTTTTGACATAGTTTTATTTTTACGTTAAATATTGGTTTAAACAAGAAATGTAATTGTAGGCAACAGAAAACGTTCCATTAATTTGTTTTTTATTGTCTTTAAATATTTTTGATTTCCTTTTGTCATTTATTATATTTTTTGTACGTACTACAAGCATACGTTTTTACCCAATTTTTTTTGTTTATACCAATTTTTTTTTCCATGAACCTAGAGTTAAGATACCCCGTTCGCATTAAGATACTTCTGTTCCCCATTTACCACCGAACTTAAGATTTATAATAATAGCAACATCAAAATGTTACATACTTATCGAATTATTACTCAATTAAATAGAAATCACAACACTTACATATATTTAGCATCCAAATTGACAATAACAAGACCTTTATCACAATGGAACTACTTAAATAAATTCATAAATACGTATAAATGCATATATAAATAAATATAAATTTAAAGACTTTCGTGTCGGCGCGTGCGCACAAGATTTAAAATCTACTGAAGTGACTGCGGTAGTGTGTAGCGTTATAAGTGTATACGACTTTGGTTAGGAGGTGGTTATACTATTAAGCTACTAATTGTATTTAAAAAAGCTACATTTTTTTTTTAAATTTATATAAATATTTTTTTATATCGCTACTATTTTTTTGTCTCGGACATAGACGAGAAACGGGGAACGGAGTGTTACTAATATTACTCTTTTCTTTGTAGTTATTTTTTCAGATCCACACTGTATCACGCTTGTAGGCAGTGGAGGCCTATTGTTAATTTACTCTGTTCCCCACACCGCTGAAATCTGGAGGCATTCAATGTTGAATAGCGGAACTGAACGATGTTTTTGGCCTCGACATCAGAGGAAATAAATGCCTAATTAATTATTTCATATCTCTAGTGGGGATCGAACCAACAACCTGTGGCGTATACAGTAACATGTTTGAGCTCCTACGCCATGATTGAATCTCTATATATTATGGGATTTGCAGATATACTGAATATACCTACGTATAAGAATATGTTTTAAAATGTATGATAAACTTATAACATTTAGGTATAGTGTATATCATAGATATTTGAATTTAAGGATTTGGTTGAAATCCTTGAAAGTCTACATTTCGATCTAGTTTAAAGCTTAATCTTTTTTTGCCTACAGGCAGTGTCTCGGGCAATTTTGGAATCGGAATATTATAAAATTAAAGTACAATATCACTTTAACATTGCCATTGATTGCCTTAAGCTGGATTTGAACTTTGTTCATCTATTCCTTCTATTTATAAATATTGATTTAGGTATATAATATACTGGCCTAAATCTATCCTTTAAATAAAATCGTAACGGATCGACGTCTGAACATGAAAGATATACATATAGGGATAAAAAGATCATTTGTGGCAACTAATAAAGTAATAGGGCCAAAAAACAATAATCAATCAAAAAAAATGTCTATGTGTCTGTGCGTTTGTTCACGCTTATCTCAGAAACAGCTTGACCGGTTTAATTAGAGTTTTCACTATTATATTTTCGCAATCTTGTCTTAACATTTATTGTTTATATTTATAAATAAACACGTTATATGATTTTTAAGAATGTTGTTCAACAAAATTGAATTGATTAATATTTTTTTAAAAAGTTGTTGTCTCTTCTTATAATTTAATATGATAGCATATGCTTAGCTGGTTTACTTTCTAAGCCGACAATATATGCCTGAAACGAACCGGCAATAAATGTCTGAAACGTTCGAAACGTTAATCGATATCTATCCTAATATATAATAATAAGATTAACGCATCCGAGCAAATAAATTCTTCCTTTTTAGAGTATGAGTATACAAAAAGGACGGAAAGTGAAGAACGGAATAATTCAACGCTAGGTTTACTGCTTAGCCTAAAACATACATAGGAAATGTATAAAAAAATAAAACCAAACCAAATAGTTGGTTAGTATAAATGCAATTGCAACATACAGGTATGTAAATATGTATTTGTACCAATTTCATAATATCGTAAAATAATCCAACATCATTGTGTGAGAGAAAATGTCAACAAAAACGTATCTCTTTATCAATTGCGGCTGGGAAAATTGCTATAATATGAACTTTAACATTTAGTTTACTCAAGTATAGAGTATATTAATTAAAGTATAGATTTTTTCAGCCTTATGCTGAGTCCCGCATATAACAATGTACGCTGAGGAACTTGGTGTGAAGACACTCCGTTTTCCGTTTATCACCTGAATTGGGGACATTGGGAAATTAAAGACTTTGTATGATGTTTGATATTAATAAACTTCAACCATTTAAATATATTGTTGATAGGCTAAGAAATGTGGAAGCCATGTTCAGATGGTAACTAAATTGCCCCTAATATAGGTATGCAGTATTTTGAAAGGTGATAAGTATCATAGATATGTTATGTTTCCTTCGTAAGCACTAACCCTTTCTCTGATAAATAAGTGTTGTGATTTGATTGTAAAGATGCTTAAAGTTACCAGGGAGAATCAGTAATAGAAGATATTAAAAATAAGAAGCATAAGGCTTTAAAAGGTTTGCTTATTCTTTGGAGGTAAGTCTTAAACTCTTCAAAACTTCAGCTTCAGCTTCACGCTGTATCCCGCACACAGCAGGCTAGGCAAAGAGTGGGAAGCTAGTGTTAAGACACTCCGTTCCCCACTTTCTGCCGAATTCTGGAGGCATTGTGTGCTGAGGGGCAGAACTCAACACCGCGTTTTGCCTCGACACCAGAGCGAAGAAATGGAAATATAAATTTAAATGAATATTTCATCTCTTCGAGTTGGATCGAACCCACAACCAGTCGGTTTTACAGTCACATTTTGTGCTCCTGCGCCCCGACTGGCCTCAATACAACGCTTCAAAAAAAGAATTAAACATTGTTTTTTATTTCAATAAATATAAAGTAGTAGTAGCAGTACTAAAACAAAAGCCCTCGTACTAGTAGATATTAGTAGCTGGCATAAGTTGTGTGGCATGTTTGCTCTGACTATAATACCCACGAGCTTGTGAATACGGAATAGCCCCCTTTGTTGGTAAACGCGCGGGCTTATTGCCACGCCACGCGTCTCAACGAGCTGATTATAATTGTTACTACGGTTTAGTGCCATACCACTTCGATCGCAGGCATATCCAAAAGGATTAACGTGATGTTTTTTTTTCAGCTTCATGCCGCAAACGGCAGCGTGAGCACAGGGAACCTCGTGTTAAGACACTATTCCTCACATTTCGCCGAAATCTGGAGTTTGTTGAGAATTGTTGAGTGGTGGAACTCAACGCTGCGCTTCGCCTCGACACCAGAGCGAAGAAATGAAAATATAAATTTAAATACATATTTCATGTCCTCGAGTGGGGATCGAACACACAACCAGTCGCTTTTGCAGTCACATTTTGTGCCTCTGCGCCACGACTGGCCTCGGCCGGGATGTAATATAGAATATTTAGCCTTTCTGGATAAATGGCCTAAGTGTAGGAGTACAGTATAGAATTCGTGTATTCCAACCAGTAAATAGTTCCTGAGATTAGTGCTTTCAAACAAACAAATTCTTCAACCTACGCAGCGGCTGCTTATTATGTAGTTATATTAATAATATGTACACATTTACTACACATATTACGGTACAGTTGACGAGATGTAATTATTTTAAATTTTGGATTTTCAATTTCTGCATATCGCGCTCCGGAAGATAATAATCAATAGTGATATACATAAATCTGTTGTTAAGTTCTGGGCGGGCACAGATAAAAAATATTGAATACTAAAGTAATCAAATTTATATCAAGAAATTAATATATTATTTGAGCCAAATCGGTAGTTGGCTCGTTGGTCTAGGGGTATGATTTTCGCTTAGGGTGCGAGAGGTCCCGGGTTCAAATCCCGGACGAGCCCAAATCTTTTTGCGTTTTTATACGTAGTTACTTTACGTTTTATATGTAATCATTACTTAATATTTTTGTAATTTATTGATAGGTATGTTTTTATTATCCATATGTACTGTTATTATTATATTTGTTTTTCTTGTTTTGGTATCAATCAAGTAACATTTGACTCAAAACTGAAAAATGGATATTTTTTAATCTTAATTAGTTGTAATTGTAACATAATTGGCAACTTTTTATTTATTTGATAACAAAAGAATATAACGTATATTTTTATTATTAGATATTTTCAAAATAAATTATGATACTTTGGATGTTACATTTGTAGTCTCTTAATATGTATTTAATATGTCTTTTAATGTATTAAGTTAAAAAATATATAAAAATGCTTTTTTATTTCACGTTATTTTACAATATAATTATTATATTGTGTATTATTTCAATACTTTCGTAGAAAGTATTTATGTATCTCTAAAAAGAAATTAGATAACAGCGCCATCTATGGACTCATTGAGATAAAACAACTTATTTCTTGTTACAATCATAGATGTCGCCACAGTGTCTGTAATGAGTATTTAGGTTTACGATGACCCAGTGGCGCAGCTCGTTCTGATTACAAGACAAAGTGCGGTGTTCAGTTCCGCCGATTTACTCGCATTTCCGAATTCACATTTGAAAAAAGAGGGATGATTGCGGAAAGGCATGTATTAACCCCTTAAGCGGGTTCCCCTTGCTATATATATTTACTGTAGGCTAATGTATTTTTAAGTTTATAACATTATATTTTTTTTATAAATAGATTTAGTGTACTAAGATGGCGATGACAATTGCTATAAAAAAATATTTAAATTATATTTACTGTGCTGTTGCTGAAATTAATTACTCTACCTAAAATGAAAACTTTAGAAGCTACAATATACAAATAAAACAATACTAACTTGCCAAAACGTTTATTTCATTAAATTACTAACTTGACTTGACTTCAACCCAGCTAAATACTGCTCATAAAGTAATCCTCAGACGGACACGGATCGTTGCCATTCAATGGTTTATATCTATATATCTTTCCTTTAGTACCAATTATAATATTGTTTCTAGCATCAAACTCCATACCTGTGATTTTGAACCCTAACTGTCCTATTTTAATCGGCAAAATGCTTTCTGTTGTCAATTTGAATAACGACCCCTTAACAGCTACTATAGCTTCATCATTATTGTTTAACTTCAGTACATATTTGAGTTCTCTACTAAACCCTTTATATTGGACTGGTTCAAATAAATCTGATGATAAAAAGTACAATTTACCATCAACGTATTCATAGAAAACATTGCCTTTCGAATCTAAAACGAAATTGTAGGCTTTGGGTATTTTTTCAAACCTTTTCACCGCAGCTGAGCCGTTCACAAATTTGTATATTTCCCTATTAGTTCCAATAGTTATATACATATCATTGAATTTGTCTACGAAAATACTTCTTACATCATCATCACCTATCGGTCTTTCAGTAACTTGAGAATAATCATATAATATAAGTCCTTGATTCGTGCCGAAATATATGTTATTTCTGTCAATGCCTATACATTGACCTACAATGTCATCTGAAAGTGGTATATCTTGGACTCCAAGTGATCCATGCTTCAATAGATGTAGACCTTTGGTATAATTTTTTTTGTGCAAGATGAAGAAGACGTGTTCCGTCTTCGGGTCTACAGCAATTCCTGTAGGATAGCCGTCGATAGTTGCTATTAGCTGTCGTTTGTAGAACTCATTGCCTATGACTGTCCGTTCACACTTGCTGGCACTTGCTAGGGAGAAGGCTAAAGTTGTTATTATTATTCGGAGCATGGTTCAGGCATGACAGTTTTAATCTGAAACATATAATTTTAATATTGTAATTGTTCCATTTCTACTAAGGATAGTAGATAGTATTATGTATAACAATATATATTTAGTTTATAAATATTTAATAAGCACAATTCACTGTTTTATCCAATTTTTGTACTGAACAAATATATCGCAGAACTACAAATTAGTTACAAGTTTCTAGCACTTTTCTTATGAATAGAATTTTCTAATAAAAAAAATACCTTTTTCACAAGAATTTCGTACTTAGAAAAATGTAACCCAACTTGATCTTGTTCATTCAAGAACATTAATAATGAAGTGAACTTCATCGATCTTTTATAAAACATAGCTATTGTGTCAGATGTTCGTTCGTTTGTAAATATTCTTCGTATGACTGGAATATACAGATGTTTGAAATTCGTGAAAAAAATGTGTAATAAATTAGGAAAAATTAAATTAACTAAATTTTCATGTAATCTTTTTTTAAGAGATATGTATGTAGGTATAATTATTTTTTAAAATTGTTGTTTTTGTTGTATAATTGGTGATTTCAGCATAGGAAACATCCGTTTCTCATTTTTCGCCCAGTTTACGAGACTTTGCGTATTGAGTGGTGGAAATTAACGCTAAGACAAACTTGTTACATTTAAATGTTATTTAGAGCGAGAAAATGAAGATATGTAAAACATTAATCCGAGAGGGAATCGAAGCCACAACTGTCGCGTTTACAGTTAGACGGTGAAACGGCGTGACGGACTCATTAGTATTAGCTTATTAAAAGTGTTTAAGTTAACCCAAATGGAAAGCAGAATGAAATATTATATAATTTCTATGGTATTTATAATTTTTAAGTTAAAAAAATGTTATCATAGATATCTAAGTTAAGCTGAACTGAGTTTCTTCCTTACATATTTACTCCACTAAACACGGATCGTGTTTAGCAGACAGACCGTAAAGACGATTTTTAAATATTTTCCAGTGTGGGAATCGACCTTGTAACCATTTCTTATACAGGAAATTCTTAACCGCATCATAAAGGATAACTTTATTCATTATAATTTTTAGGTATATTAAAATTTATTGAAACACCATGTACATATTGTTTTAAATCTAGTAGAAAAGAATGATGTAATGTTACTATTGCTTTGAATTCTAGAATTAACAAAAGGGCTCTACGGTACTGCGTTTTAAACAGATTAGTTCTAAGTAAGAAAGACTCGAGAACACACACTGCATAATAAGGGTAAGAGGTATTTTTTTTTATATAGTTTCACGTTGTATCTCGCACACAGCAGAGGGAACTTAGTGTTAAGACACTCCGTTCCTCATTCCACGCTGAATTTTGGAGGCATTCGTGTTGATTGGCAGAACTCTACGCCACGCTTTGTCTCGACACAAGAGCGAAGAAATGGAAATATGAATTTAAATAAATATTAAGAAAATACAGTATTGACGTGGTAGGAGTAGCAGATAGACTCCCTCAGATTATTCGTCTCCAGTCGTGTCTTGAGGGCGCGGCTAGTTTGCTTATAATACTCCAGATCAGAAGACAGCTCCGACTTTAGTTCAAATCCCGCAGGAGACACCTTTTCCGCCGACGACCTCTTCTCCAGCAGCCTAAATATGCAAATAATGCTTGCGATTTCTCAGGAACAGAATAAATTCTTCCCTCCTTGTGTCACTGTAAAAACTGTTATCCTGGTCAGCGTGTGTTTAACGTTACTTTCGGAAAAAAAATATCTGTGAAATTGTGAGATTAGCTTGACTGTGGTACCTCTTCTAATACAGATGTGATTAGTTGAAAAAATATAAAATGAAAAGAGTAAATAAATATCAAAATATATAAAGTGAGAATGAAGGCATAATTTTTTTTTAAATATTTTTTTTATTAAATGATTTTCTTAATCGATATAAATAGTACAAATTTTTGTACAAAATAACTATATTAAATTTTATTTAAAATAAATAATAATGTTTATTGACTATTTTCCTCACAATTTACATAACTATATTCATAAATTATTCCATTGGTCGATAAATATAAGTTATCTCCTAAAAACGCGATGCCAGACGGCACAAAGTCTAAGTTCATCAATTTTTTAGGTATAACTGAATCGGGTTTCAACCAGTACAGGCCGTCGTTTGCAGCTAACACCACTCTGTTTTCACTATCCACAGTTATAGCTCGAGCGGAATTCTTAGGTATACCAACGAATTCTATAGGTTCTTGAAAGTCTTTCAGCAAAACTTTGACATACTTAGAATCACATTCGTAGAAAATATTCCCATCACCGTCAACAGCTAGCATGAACGCACAAGGAATATCAACTTTAATCTTTTCATTTTTCTTCAGATCCACCTCAAATACTTCATTATCTGGATATATTACCACGTATATTTTATCATTATTTTGTGGCTTAAAAATTTGTGTTATATCTTCATTCATTAGTGCTATAAAATTGGCTTTGTTTGAATTATTGAGAACGTTAAGGCCTTTATCACTTGCTATGTAAACTTTATTGTTTTTCACATCCACGGCAGCCGCTTGGCCATTCACATTATCTATTTGGATGGGTTCTCCATTTTTTAATATATATTGATCCATTCTTGTCTGTACATCGTCATTTTGTAATGATTCCACATCTATCAATGTAAATAGGAGGTCATTAGATTGAGGATTAATGACAAGATTTGTTGGAAGTCCCTTAATTGTTAGTATGGAACGTTTTGAATATCCAGCGCCATCAAAATTATGTGAGCAATTTTGTGAAAATGCTGGTGTCACAGCAAACAGTAGCAGTAATGGCAACATCTTCTGAAATAAAATATAAATTCTTAAGGAAATGACTTTTAATAAACAACACATTTTCTAAAAATAGAATGCAGAGTTATATAGAGTATACTTTCGTTAGCATATCTAGTTAGTATATCTTACTAGACGTGATGACTTGGTTTTGCAATAAATAATCGAGAAAGTTATGAAGCAATAAAGATTTATTTATTTGTTATATTAATAGATTTATGGCTATGTGATTAACAAAAGGTTTTAGTATTTTGCAAGCAAAGTCCCAGCAAGTTCGTGATTGATATTTACCTAAAAGAAAAGAATATAGGAATACTTATTTAATTGTGTTTCTTTATTTAAAAGGCAGTAGGCATCGGGAACCGGAATTCTAGAGAATATGGCTTAAAATATGTAACGAAATATCTTAACATGAAATCAACGCCGCCCTTTGAATCGATACCATAACGCTGGACCAGAAATATACATTTAAATAATAATTTCATTTCTTCGAGTGAGAATCAAACCCACAACCAGTTGCGTTACTGTCACACTTTGTGCCCCTGCGCCACGACTGGTCTCCTTGCTTCATTAATGATGTAAGAAAAACACTTACTTTTAATATTAGACAATAATTTTCTAAAAATTAAAACCAACCTGCTTAAAGAAAATATACAATTATATAAAACTAACAAAAGGTTATTTGTGGATGTGCAGTGCTGGAACTCAACGCCACGCTCTTCTGGTCAGAGCGAGGAGATGAAAATAATTCAATCCCTCCAGTGAACTCGAATCCACGACCTTCACATTTACAATCAGACGCTGCATGTGCCAATGCACGAATTACACTCGAATACATTATTAATTGTTTAGTATTTATGTACATTCCTCATATTTATCTTAAAGTTCAAAATGTATTAGGTTATAGGTTATGAGTCAAGTACAATTAGTTATTGTATAGCAACGTCTCAATAGCAATTTCATAATTATAATCTAAAAGTTGAACTTAAAAAATTTTTTTTGATGGAATTCTATATATCTAATGTCGTAGTGCGTAATTGTAAATGCACGAAACGGTTGTAGGATCGATCCCACTCGGGGGAAAGGACTATTTTCCTTGCCTCGTTCTGGTAAAACAACAAAACGCGGCATTGTGTTCGCCACTCAACACGCGATGTTTTGAAATCTGGGCGGTGTGTGGGGAACGGAGTGTCTTAACACTACATTCCCTCTGCGTACCCTGCTATATGCGGGATATAGCGTGTATTTAAAATCATTAACACTTAGTAAAATAACACAACACTTACTGTTAAATAGACACTAGTATAATGCTTCTTCTATCCAAGTCCAATGCAATACTGATTTATAACATTAAGTAAATCATATAAAATAGTTCTCACAGTTCATCGCCCGTATATCAAAGTAGGACAAAAACACTGACAAATAATAAAAGTATAATTATATATATATATGTATAGTCTTTAATATAATGTTTGTTTGTGTATTTAGTCGATGATGGAGAATGTTTCGTTATATATAACTTTAAGTAGGAAGAAGGAAATGCATTATCTGTGTCCATTGTTTAGACGATTTGCTTATAGGATTTATATTTTGAAGTCGTAAGGCACAGGGGCTAAGGAGTAGTGCTGTAAATCGGCTGTGGGTTCGATTTTCAATCAGGGGAATAAAATATTTGATATTTTCATTTCTTCGCTCTGCTTACGACGCAAAGCGCGGCGCTGATTGTCGCCATTCAACAATTCAAAAATTCAGCGGAAAGTGGGGAATGGAAGTGTCCGAATGGAGAACCAAATGTTATAAGACAAACACTTGCCTACTCTGATATGTCACTGACATCTAATTTAAAAAATATAAGAAATCACCGTAGTGTTTGACTGTGTGGCCGTTGGTATTTAGGTTTTGTCCTCTTTAGTGCAATGAATTATATAAATTATTTTCATTTCTCCTCTGTGTTAAGACAAAATGTGGCGTAGAATTCACGTAGCTTATTTGCTAATTGGTTATATCGCTTGGATTATATTAAAAAGATTACGCTTCGAATCTTTGCTGTAAAAAAAAACCATTAAAAAAATTGGCAAAATGAATAAGGCTCAAGCTTAAAAAATGCGAAAATCAAAGATCATCAGAACTCTGTCATAAAGTAGTTTTCTTAAAAAAAACGTAAATTATTTATATTTTCAGTAATTGTTACTAGGTTTTATTTTTATAAAAATGTCTCGTGCATCGTCACAATACAGATTTGAAAGTGTTCTGTATTCCTCAGTCTACTTTTGCATTTATGAGGCTAAATACGTATGTGTTAAAATCTTTAGTTAAAATCTTTGGACCTTTTAATTCTTTATTTTTTAGTAAAGAATTAAAACCCAGTCAAATACGAGTTAGACTCCTACCAAGAGTTTCGTAACTAGTAATGATTGTAAGAAATAAAGTGCCCTAAGATTTGCTTACACGGGAAATTTTATAGAAAATGCAGAAAAACGTGTAAACATGTCAAAATATTTAGAAATATTCAGAATCGAACTCACAACCCGTCGCGTCTACAGTCACACGCTTGTGCCGCCGCCCCATGACTGGCCTCACATTTTATTCTTTTTAATTATGAATGCTTCAAACCATATAATTAACTACGTATATAGAAAAAAAGTACTATATGCATTAAACGACGCGTTCTTAGTGCAATGCGAACGTTTCTCTGCGTATATATTTTACGCTTAATTGAATATATCGTGTATATCGTATAATTACATTATATAACCATATTAATAGATTCGTTGTATAATTTCAAATGAAATTGTATTAAATATGTATTTAATGTTATTTCTAATGAGATTCTCACTGATATGACTTTAAAAAGGAGTGGACCGGCACAAGGTTTGATTGTAAGCGAGACGGTTGTGGGTTCGATTCCCACCCATTGGGAACTTTATGAATGATTTTCAGGAAAGTGGGAAAAGGAATATCTTAATACTAGGTCCTTTGCCTATTATGCTTTATGCGACGTGAAGTATGCATGCCTATCATAAGCATGTGTATATCTTTTTCACGATTACTCCGTCAATGTATGGATTCTGATGACTCTTTGTTAACATCCTTTTATTAACTTGATCTGTATCTCTTATATATCAGCTTCATCTCGCATTCGCTGTATCCCGCAAATAGCAGGATAGGCAGAGAGCCTTAAACCACTCTAGTATTAAAACACTCCGATTTCCATTTTCCGCCGATTTTTTTCAAAGCATTGCTCGAGTTGCGTACCTCAACATCGGGCTTTTGTATTAGTGCCAGAGCGAGGAAATGAAAATATTAAATATTCCTTTCCTCCCAATTGAAATCAAACCTACAATAGTCGCGTGTCTTTACTCGCATTTGTGTAACTTTTGCATTACGACGGCCTGTTTGTGTATTAATATGAAAATTTGAATAGTCCCCTTTATCCTGCAAATCAGTATGGGCAGATAAAACATAGTGTCAAGACACTTTGTTCTCATGTTTTCGTGGAATAACACAAAAAAAATCGTAATCGTAATCATTCAATCCATAAAATTTGCCGCTGCTGGGAAGTGAATCTTTAACAAAAATTTAAAAATTATTTTACTAATCAACAGCACTCATACTTTTTTAGAAAATGTACAAAAAAATAAAAGCGTTGCATACGAAGCAATACATTCTAAATACTGATTAAGCTACGTCGTAATGAAATTTGTATACGTTGTCTAAAAACAAAGGAATGAGACCTTGAAAATATTAAAAACATCACTTACTACTGTTGCTGTATATCC